>JALLAX010000114.1:0-16576 GCA_036939555.1 Discostella stelligeroides
CATTGAACAAACACTGGTCTTGAAAAGAATACCAGCCAGGTAAAATCAGATTCGGGGAAGTACAATTCAACTTCTTCATTCACGAGGAATGGTTTGGTGAAATTACTGCTTGAAATGACTTCTCCCTCGGTCGATTGATCAAGAGTTCCACATTCCATCTGCGTGAACCCATCAACGATAGGTGGCTTGGCGACAATCTCCGACGCTATCGTTGGAACGACATTCCGTCCATATTCCATCGTGCCGTACGGCATGCCCCGTAATATGCTTGATCGCATGTACCGCTGTTTCTTCGTCCTACTAGTACCCTGCCCTGCATCATCATCATGATGACCCGCATTCCAACGCAAACCAATCCCTAGCGTGTTGGCTAAGGTTGTCTCATCGACTCGATATCTCCTCGTAAATTCACCATCGGCCGTTCCTAACGTCAACCCGTGCGTGTTCACGAACACACTTTGGACGACGGTTCCATAGCTCAAGACATTGGGATAATGCAATCGTATGCCCACGATGGGACCGACAGTATCCAAAATGTACGGAATGGTATGTACACGATTTTCCTCACCTGCAAAATTTGCATATGGATCATTGTTGGATCCCAGTGTACTGCTACTCTCGTCGAGACCCACCAAGAGATTAAGGTACCATTCGTTGGTTGGAAGGGGCATACCCACTTGGGCCCCCATGCGTGCCTTTCCAAAGACTGATCCTGGACGTGAAATCTCAGGACGATCGTTGTACACCGGAATGCCTAAATCACTGGGTGACTTGTACGAGAGTGGGTCATTTGTGATGAGCGAGTATGCTAAATCGATATATGGCAGAATAACATCGGAAGAAGAGGGATGATCCTCGGGATTGTTATATGGTAGGTAATGATACACGACGATGGTCGCAACGAGTGTTGCGATGAATACGAAGAAAGCCAGCACAAGATGATGAGCCTTCTTGCGTACTAGAATGGAGAATGGTAAGGGCATTTCATGCCCGCGTTTCTCCCCGTGTCCGTTACGATGCGTATGGTGATGAAAGTTTTCATCTCCATTCTCCAACGTCGACGACAATGAGGAATAAATTTGTAGTCCGGCAGGTGAATGATGAGTGCTTGCTGCTATTGCTGTGCTTTCATCAGTCTGGGGATCAACGCCGTTCCCGCATAACAACTGCGCTTCTTCGTTGGAAGTAGGCAAACCCATGTTGTTGCCTTGATAATGATTTTACAGTAAGGATATAGTGATTGATGGATGGGTTTTTGTTTTTCATTTTCATGGACGTGAGAAGATGCGAGGCACAGTGCGGGCGGGTGGGTGGTGGCCTGTGGTGGCGGTGATGGTGATGGGTGCAGGATGGGATCGATCTTGTGCGTGAAAAACACAAGAAAAGATAAAAGATCTCTCTCTCGTGATGATGATGATGATGATGATTAGTATCGCTTACTACAGAGTATTAGCGCCAGTTCTGTCCACTGTAAGAAATAGGTGTCTGTCCGTTGTTTTGGATAGTGCGATATGCAGTTTCAACTGGTGTCATAGCGACGGTGCCACCCTCCGCTTGGCTAGCAATATGCTATAGCTGTCCGTCGTACAGTCCTCTTAATGCTTGGCCGTTGGTTCCTATGTGGCATAGTGGTGAGTGGTTAATGTTCAAACAGGAGTGAGGTTCAGGGGTGCAAGAAATAGTAAGCAAGTGCGTGCAAGACAGGGACAAGATAGTGATGAATTTTGAATTTGAGGGTCCGTTGCCTCCTCTTTTTTATGCGCGGAATTGAATGGTTTCTTCATGGTCTCTTGTTTTTTTCGGCCTTCTGCGGCGGTTGGCTTCATGTGTCTTCGTGGTCGTTGGTGATTGGATTATCTGCGGCATGCGGTGTCATCATGCCCGCAGTTGGTGTGTGTCGTTTCATATTATTTAATTATTTTTGTCGTGGTCTGTGTGGTGATAATTATGGCGACGATGGTGTCTATCTCGGCGGGATTCAGTGTGGCTCCGGCGCGTAGTAAGGCCCCCTTGGTTACGGATGTTATGAAGCGTTATGGCCCTTCGGCTTCAAAGTTGCCCGGTGGTTTGAGTGGGTGGTCTGATTGCCGTAAGCAATTTTTCTTTCATGGCGAGTCGATTCATGTGGATCCCTTCTCCCCGGCTGTGGTGAATTCGTTTAGTATGTTGGGGGATGAGGATTGTGATGATGTGGATGTTGTTATGGATTATACATATGGACGCGATTGTGTTATGAGTGAAGGGGAATGGCATCTTTTCTGTTGTGAAGTTTTGTTGTTGGAGTGCCCTATCCCTCAGACATTAGAGGCGGTGGTGGAGATGGTGGACAAGATGGTGACGTTTATAGTGCGTGCGGTTGTGGGTACGGAGGAGTTTGCGGCCAGTGGTGAGTCTAGGTTGATGGAGTTGGTGGTAGTGTTGGTGCGGTTTCTCCTTCTATGTGGTGGTGCTGGAGTGCTCCCCCCGGAATATTCAGTAGCTCGTTTTAGTGGTGTGCATCCTCTGGCATATCGTGGTCCTTTTGCCTGTGGGTCCGGTCGGTCGTTCGCCATGAAGGTGTCTCGGCGTTTGGTTTCTCTTGGTCGTTCTGTGCGGGCTCTCTTGCGTGTCGCTTGGGAGAATTCAGTGTGGGCGGAGCCTACTTTGCTGGGGATGTTGGGGCTTGGTGGTTGTAAGGAGTGTCTCCTAAGTGAGGTTTGGAGGGCGGCGATGGGTGTTGATTCTCCGTTGGCGGTGTTCATGCAGAACGTGATCGGTCCTTCCTACCTCGCTGATGGCCCATTTGGTGCGGGTCATATTACTCATGAGTATGTAGTTACTCGGTGGCGACCTGATGTGGAGTATATGCCGATGGTGTCGGAGACGATTGCGGGGAGTGTGGTGCCTTTCCTTCTGAAGCAGTGTGGGCGATATTCTGATTTCGGTAGTATTGATAGGCAGTACCAGATTTTCTTGCATAACCTTCATTGGGGGTTTGCACATTCATCTAAGTACAAGGGTTTGCGTGGGAGTTCGCGTTTCTCAACGGATATGTTGTCTCTGTTCGGCATGATGGTTGGGCGGCGCGTTGATGGCACAAGGCCTTTGGAGTTCAGGGCGAAGGGGCGTGTGCCATGGCAGCTTGGCGGGCGTGGTGTGCTTACTCTTCAGCAGAATAAGCAAGAGATGGCTCATTTCCTGTCTCCTCTAATGACTGTGACTGCGTGTGATGGTCATGCAGGGGTGTCTTCGATTGGGGCTACCTCGGTGAGTTCGTCCGATGGTGCTCAGAGTAGTGGTGATGTGGGGGATGTACTTGTGTCCAGTGTTAGTGTGGAGGAGGAGTGAGAGGGGTGGGTCTTAGCAGGATGCTTGTTGTTATGTTGAGTTCCGTAGGAACATGTATGCGTTGTTGAGCAGTTGGAAATGTTCTGTTGCTGCTTCCTTGGTAATGCCTAGTGATTCGTTGTACTTGTCAGGGTGGTAAATTAGTGATAGTGTTCTGAATCGATGCTTGATATTAGAGAGTGTCGCGTTGTAGTTTAGTCCGAGTGCCATGATGGAGTCGTTTCTTGTTCGTCCTACGTTTTCTTTGTTGTAGTTGGATCGTTCGTGGTTCCGGGATGCATCGGTTGGCGTTTCATTCTCTCGGCGGTGGTTTCGTTGGTCCTCGTTTCTGTGTGTTCGTCTGTTGTTGGTGTTGTTCCGGCTGTGGTTGTTTCTACCGTCGTTATTTGGGTCATTATTTGGGTCTTGGTTGCGTTGTCGTTCTTGGTGGTTTTGGTAGTTGGAGTTGTCTTCGTCTTCTTCGTTGTCGTCGCGGTCGTCGTGGGTGTTTCTTCGTTCTCTGGTTCTTGCGGGGTTCGGTCGTGGCGGTAGTTGGCTGTTGGGATGTGTGAGTTTGTATATGTGCCAGTTCCATAATTTATTGTCTAATGCGATATGGAGCCAGTTCTTCAGGTTTCCGTCTGGGTTCTGTCGTTCGGTGGTAGTTGTTGTTCCTGTGGTACGGCATTTTTTTGTGGTTGTTTCTCTTGTTTCTTCTGGGAGTAGTGCATTCAAACTTCTTACCATGGCTTTTTTGTTGGTAGCTAGGACACCCGATTTGGGTCGTGGGTTTTTGACCCAGGCAGTCATGAGCAATTTTGGTGGGTGAGAGTTTGGTGCTCTGGCAGTCTTACCGAGGAAGTTCATTGATCTTGCGTTGAGTATTGCTTCTGCGTCTGGTATGTCGTGAAATATCTTCCGTATTCGTTCATTTGAGATGTGGTCGTCGATTACCTCCGACATGCGTATTCCTAGTATGTTGCGGATGGCGCGGTGCCAGAAGACATTGAGTTTGTCGATGTGCGATTGGCGTAGGGCCCAGGTTTCACATCCCCAGAGTAGGAGGTTTGCTGGGATGGCAAGAAAGATTGCTTTCTTTGCTTGCAGGTCGGCGTATGGGTTTCTCCAAAAGTGGCGGAGCGCTCCCATGGCTTGGTTAGCTTTTGTGATTCTGTTTCTAATGTCCATGTCGTCGGTGAGGTCGAACGAGATGAAGGATCCCAGATATTTGAAGTGTGCTGTGAAGTCGATAAACGTTCCATTGTTGTCAAGTTCGATTCGGTTGGTTATTGGTGATTGCCAGTATAGTTTTTCTCTTTGTTGCATCGTCATCGTGCAAAAAGTGAGAGGTCGTGTGCGCTCTTTTTCTCGAGTGATTAGGTTGTGTTGAGTGATGTTATCATCAAATTCATCTGTTGTGTCCGTTGAGGGGTCTTCGTATGTTATTTCGGCATAGTTAGCTGGTAGGGAGGCGATTGGGGCTTGGTTTCTATGCGCGTTTCTGTTGGCTTCGGTGTAGAAGGAAGGCGGTGGTACCCATAGTATCTCGGTTTTGGATTTGTCTGTCATGTTGTTTCCGCAGTGCATTTCAAGGCCAAGTGATGCGAAGGTTTCTTTGACAAGTTTCGTTCCATTGATGGCTTCCTCTCTTGTGTTGAACGGGAATCCGCTGTCGTCCAAGAAGAGTGTTTGGGTGATGTGAGCGGTTTTTCCTCGTTTCTTTAGAGGGTTTTTTTGGCCAGTGAGTTGTCCGTTGATGAGTTCGTTCAGTGGGGTGTGTTCGATTTCAACTCTTGTTATGCCGGCGGCGGTCCATTTCTTATCGAGGATCTCTGAGAATGCCGACATGATGAAGAGGAAGATGACCGGCGATAAGTTGTCACCTTGTCTGACTCCTACGGTTTGGTCGATGTCGGTGGTTTCCTTTCCGATTTTTAGTGTTACGTGTAGGTCGGAGTAGAGACGTTCGATCGAATTGCATAATTTTGGTGGTGCACCATATTTTCGAAGGATGTCAACAATGAGTACGTGGTCGGAAGTGTCGAACGCTTTCACTAGGTCCGCGAATACGACAAAAGTGCCTAGGTTGTGTTGTCGGCGTAGGTGGAGGAGAGTCTTCAGTGTGTAATTTGCGTCTTGGCAGCCTGATTGTGGAGTGGCTCCGAATTGGTATTTGGTTCCGTGCAGTTCCAGGAGTTTGTAAAGTCTCGCGGTGAGAATTCTGCTGAATATTTTTGACCCCACGTCCATCAGGTTTACTATTCTATATTGGTTTGGGTTCGATGGGTGTGATACCTTTTGGACGGGTACTCCTTGTCCGCAATGCCATTCGGGGTAATCGGTTTCGTTGTTCCAAAATGCGTTGATGAACGAGAATACGTAGTTTCTGTTCTCGTTGTTCATGGCCTTGAATGCTTCGGCTGGTATTTCGTTGGCTCCTGGTGATTTGTTGTTTTTTAGGCCGTTTATTGCTTTTGTGAATTCTTTCCATGTGATAGGTCTATCTAGGTTCGATTCTGTTTCTCGTTGGTCAATGAGGTCCAAGGCATTAGGTGATACTTGTTTTTTGTTGTTGAATAATTTTTCACAGTGTGTTCTCATGATTTCAATGTTCTCCTTGTTGTTGGTGGTTCTTGAGTCGTCTTCTTTTATGAGTGACATGATTTGAGGTCGGATGTAGTTATTCTCGTGGCTCAATTTGCAATCTTTGACTGCTTCCCACATGGCTTTGGTGTTTTCTCCGCTGAGAGTGCTGATTTTCTGTGCGATGTGGGACATGTATTTTGCTTTTGCTTCTCGTACTGCTATGTTTCGTAGGCGGTAGGCGAGATGTAGTTCTCGTTTGGTGGTGGCTTGGTTAGTATTCGATGGGTTGCGGATCGAACGTTGTAAGGCGGTGACATGGTCGATGGCTGGCTGTAGCGTGTCTTTACTCATTGTGAACCAGGCATTGATTTTTTTCTCTGGTGCGGTAGCCGTGGTTTCCGCGGTTGTTTTGACGAGTTCGAAGAAGGCAGTGTAGTCATCGCTGATGTTCGCGTGTTGGATTCTGTTGCTTAGGTTGTGGTTGAATGATTGTTTTGTCTCCTCATCGTAAGCGATTTGGTGCCAGTCAGCTCGGGGAGTTATTTTGTCCTTTTTTCTCTGGATTGCAATGCTGTTGATGTTTAGTGTGATGAAAGTCGCGGTGTGATCTGTGCAGTCGGTTCCATGCGGTGTGGTGCCGCAGTCTATGACGTGTTTGAAGAGTTTGTTTGAGACACTGAATATGTCTAGCATGTGGTATGATTGGTGGGATGGTTTGAAGTTTTTCCATGTTGCATAGTTTGCTTTGATGAAGAACGAGTTTGTTACTTTCATGTCTAGGGAGCATAAGTGTTGGAGGAATTTGGTGCCTTTGTGATTTCTGTTATTGAAACCGTGTGGTCCTACGGCGCGTCTGAATGGGTCGTCTTTCTTGGGTGCGATGCCTACGTTGCAGTTGATATCTTGCCCGAAGATGAGGTACGTGTCGTTGTTCAGACGGTTTAGTATTGTTTGTGTGGTTCCGTTGAAGTTCTCATGTTCTCTCGAGTCGACTGGGTGGTATATGGAGCATAGAACGAGTTTCATGGTTCCTTTGATACGTTTTCCATGGCTATCTCTTTTGTTGAAATGTAGGTGCACTCCTATGAATCTTCCTTCGTGTTTGTGGTTCTTTGGTAGGGTGATTTTCTTGTTGAGTGCGAGTTTGTGTGCTGCATCCAGTTCCGGACTTAGTATGATGCATACTCCGCCCATTACATGTCCCATCTCATTCGTTTTTGTGGTGTTGCCTTTCAGTATTACTTCATGGTTCTCGATGTAGAATTCATCGTCGCCGAGTCTCCATGTTTCTTGTAGGCACATGGCTGACCAGTTTTGTTTCTTCATTTGGTGGATGAGTGATTGTAGTTTTGTATCATCTTCTGTTGGTAGGCCTCTTACATTTTGCGTGACGCAAACGATTTCATTAACGAACGTTCTATTGTGTTTGTGGCTCGTTATGGTTGTGGATTGTGGTTGCCTTTTTTTGTGGTGGCTGTTCCGGTTGGTTTGGTAGAGTGGTCTTGGTAGTAGTGGCGGGTTATTGTTGGCATCGTGCGGGGTGTGGTTTGGTTCCCATTCGATGTGCTGCTCATCCGTATGTTGTTGTTCCTGTTCATAGGTGTGGTGGTAGCTGTGATGGATCCAGGATTGTGGGGTGTCTATTTCAGGTTTTGTTGGTGTTGGTAATATTGGCGGTAGGATTGGTAGTTCATATATGTTGCGGCTTCGTGTTATATTGTGTTGTGGTTCGGCGGCAGGCGTTTCTAAGCTATGTGGTATTGGTGGTAGGATTGGTAGTATGCGTCGCATTGTTGGAGTGCTGGAAGTTGGTGGTGTCTTTGTGTTTTGGTTCGTGCGCGGAAGTGTGTTACTGGAGCGGTTCGATTGTTGGTATGGGGCGTTAGTGGTTGTATGTTGGTATCGGAGTAGTAGGGACATGAGGTTGGGTTGCTGTGCTATTTCGGTAGTGCGGTCAAGAGACGTTAGTATTACTGTTGTTGGAGGTGTGAGGTTGGGTCGGCTTTTTGGTTTGGCAATGTGTTGTAGCAGGGTAGTAGTTTTGTACAGTTCTACTAGGTCTGTGGTGTCGGCTTCATCTTCTGCATCGATTGAGTATTCATCGTCGTGGTAATATGGTAGAATTTCAGTTGCATTCACATTTACAGTGTTGTATTTGGTGTGTATGTTCTTTATTACTGTATCGTGTTGGTCGAGTAGTGAATTGGTGTAGTCTGTGAATTCGATGAGGGCGCGTTGTAGTGTTGTTTCTGTGTGGAGTATGTCTCCGTGGTCAAATTCCGATATTGGGTCAATGATATTATTTATGTCGTAGTCTTCTTGTTCTAATGATAGCTCGATTCGTTTCGCGGTGTTGTCGAATGTTTCCGATATGTTGTGTATATCGATGAGTGTTTGTTCAATGCGACTTCCGATGTTGCTTTGGTGATCTAGGTTGTATTCGTTTGATGTTGTGGCTTCACATAGTAGTATATTTCGGTGTTTCTTGTGGATTCTTCGTAGTGTAGTGTTAGTGCGTGTTCGTATTTTGTCGTTTTGTGTCTTGAATGTGCCTGTGTGAAGTGGAGGTGAGGAAGGAGAGAGAGGAAAAGCAGTGTTAGTAGAGGTTAGTAATTGCCGTTGCGCCATTCGTCGTCTATGTCGTTTCTTCGAAGTTGGTCCTCTACCGATGGCGAACGCGAGGTGTTGAGGGTTTGGGTGTTTTTGTTTCGCGATGTCCGCCCATGATAGTGTGCTATGCGGGAGGGTGTGTGTGTGTTCATGGGATGGTATTAAGGTAGAAGAGGTTCGAGTGTTGTATTGGCTCGTGCGGTTGTCATGGTTGGTGGTCGGTAGAGGGGGTTTTTGTGGATTGGTCATTGGTTTTGTACTGTTCCTACGTAGTCAAAACTTGCCACCACTTTGGATGATGTTGAAAAAATTTGTCGACAACGATGGCGTCCGGGGAAGGTGTTAGGTCGTAACTACCCTCCCCGGCGGCGGATTTTGTTTATTTTTGTTGCTGTTGTGCTTTAGATGCTCTGATGTGTTAGCACCGTGAGTCTTTCCGTCAAGATAGGCGGAGGCGTTCAGGTGCTAGTACGGCCGGCGGCTTGCTTGTGTCTTCCTGTGGATGTGGCGAAAAAAATCGTCACATTTCTTGGATCGTCACAGACGAAATTCGTCTGTGACGAGAAACGACCTCTAAGGAAGGGAGATCGTCACAAACGACATCCACAGATCGTCAGCCTCTGAAACTGCCAGCAGGCAAAAAAAGAAAAAAGTCAAGCCCCAAGCCAAGACGCAAGACGTGTATGGGGCTTAAGTAGGGGCCGACCTATCCGGATTTTTTAGTCATTTAGCGTCAGAATAATATTATTATTTTATCCAGCTGGATGCTGGATGCTGGATGGACGAAAAACGAAAAAACAATCCGGATAGATCGGCCCAGATGCGATTGGAATGTTCCTGGTCAATAGTACTCTCCGGAGAGAAGCCTCACTTTCCACCACTCTCTCTGTACAACGAAACCGGAAACCACCCAAATTTTGTTGTCAAGCTACAGAGACAACAACAACTCATTGTGTCATATTATGACAAAAGAGATATGAACTTTGCTATTGCTATCCTTGCTGCCACCACCCTGCTCCTGCTCTCGCTAGTAGAAGTGAAAGGCCGTGGCATTGGCATTGGCGACGCCAACCACATCAGAGGAGGAGGAGGAGAAAGAGACCTCGAAGAAGAAGACTCGGCACCGCTAGTGTCGTCATCATCGTCGTCGTCGTCGTCATCACCATCGGCATCGCCACCCGTCTCCTCGTTGTTCATGCCCAACGAAGAACTTGATGATGCCACAACGCCATCTTTGACCAGCAGCACTTCCTACACGAAGAAGAATACGAAGACTTACATCGTTACCTTTGATGACGACGACGACGTCCCGCCAGCCACTCGTTGTGCCACTCTGGCCGAGTCAGTGGGAGGGACCGTCGATCGTGTTTACAGTTATGCGTTGAAAGGCTGCTCGTTGATCGTGCCAATGGCTCCGGAGGGGGGGGATCAGCAGATTCAGCAGGCAGTGGCTGTCACCACGACTCTGAATGAAACTTCGTTCGTGATGACCATTGAGGAAGACCAAGTTTTCTTTCTCGAGCCAACTTTCCCCCCCGATGATTATGACACCGAGATAGTATCGCAAGTGCAAGACGTTGGCGTGGCGGCAGCGAAAGTACCTTCTTGGGGACTCGATCGTATCAATCAATGTACCCATACTCTCGATGGGAAAGTGACCAAACAGGATGCTGATGGAGTGACAGTATTTGTCGTGGACACAGGCATTCGTGGCGATCACGTGGAATTCACGGGTCAACTTGGTAATGACTGTCATTGGTCCGCTTTTCCCAACGTTAACGCCTTGACGGATACTAATGGACATGGGTAAGAAATGTTACACAATGACTTGCGAGGAAAAGAATTTCTTCCTTTTATCTTCGATTCCTCACACTTCTTCCTCTACTATCTTCGATGTGTAGTACCCACGTTGCTGGCACGATTTGCGGGGCTACATACGGTGTTGCAAAAAACTGCCAATTGTGCTCAGTGAAAATAATGCAGGACGATGGTTTTGATGTGAAAGTCTTGCTGGCTGCACTTGAACACATTACAGCCAAATGTGTAGATTCGGGATTACTATGTGTCGTCAATTTGAGCATTGGGTTGGAGTCTAAGATTCCTATTGACATGGATCCAGAGTCAGTGGCAGTAACTAAAGCAATCAAGGGTGTAGTGGCGAAGGGCATTGTTGCGGTAGCATCCGCGATGAATAACAAGGATGAGAATACATGTCGCAACCAATATTTGGCAGAACCATCTGTCATCATGGTTGGTGCTACTGACAAACAGGATGTGATGGCGTGGTTCAGCAATTTCGGTCCCTGCGTCGATGTGTATGCGCCTGGAACAGAAATAAAATCAGCTGGGATAAAGAACCCCACATCTAATGATGTTATGGATGGGACAAGTATGGCTTCTCCTCGTAAGTTCTCTTGTTCGCAGTTCGCACACGCCATCGAAATTATTGTGTTTTTATTTACTGACTACTGAACACCGACCTGCTCCCCTTCGTCAAATTCATTCTCTTCGTTACTCCTCCTTCAGATGTGGCTGGGATTGCTGCAGCCATTCGCTCCAAACATAAGGACTGGTCCCCTCAACAGGTTAAGAATTCGATTATCCGATCCGGTCAGATACTCTGGCCTTCAAGAATGATGCTTGCTACTGTGGAGGATCTCAGTTGTCCCGGTCCCGGAAAATGTCCTATTGGCAAATATTCCGTCAAGATTAGAGTCCGCACGGATAAGCTGCCCATGGAGACTGCGTGGACGCTCACGGGTAGTAATGTCAATGTCATGAGCCCGAAATTCAATCTTCCATTGAGCTGGCACCAGAAGCGGATTTGCGTCCCTAGCGGCACATACAACTTCACTATTACGGATACAAAAGGTGATGGAATCTCCAGTATGCAGTGGGGATATGGTGAGTATGCCATTCTGGTTCGTGGCCGCGTAATTGATTCTGGAGCGGTGTTTACGGATAAGGCTACACATATTTTTGAAGTGAAGTGAAGAAGAAGAAGAAGAATTGAGCTTGCTGTCGGTGTGGCAATATCATGGTATATCTTGTATCATCTATGTTATGGGTGCAGTGCATGCGACTGGAGTATTGCGTTTCCAGTTTCAGATTCTGCGATGACCATGTAACGTCGTTAGTCAGTGAAATGAATGATATTCAAGTAGTATTTTTATCCTGGTCTGCAATTCTTTACGGTGAATAATATTGCGTTTCACGGGTGGAGAAAAGGGTAGTGCAACAGTAGTATTTAGAAGTTGAAATACCTTCCGTTGAATCATGCAAATAGATAGCGAGACCCGAAGTGTGTACTCTACAGGTGGAGAAAAGGAGAGTGTACCAGTTGTCGATAGGAGATAGTGATCATATGTCAGCAGTATTCTAGAGGCATGGTAGTGGATAACTGACATCTCCTTGTTGCTAGTCGAGTGTTAGTGGATTGTTGTGTATTAGAATGCTGCATACATACCGTTTTCCTGGTGGTTAAATAGTGATCGTTCAAGGTTGAGGGTCAAGGTCGAGGAGCAATATTGAACTCCTACAATAGAAAGGTTTTGGAATCGTTGGTCAAGTAGTGCTAGAGTGCTCAGGTACTCCTGAATCTGTTATCCGAATTGGTGTTGTGTATCTCTAGATTTCTAGATTCAATGATGGGAAAAAAGAAATTACTGTTGAGAAAGAAAGCGGAACTCGAGGTGAGCCTTGAGGCCCTCAGGAAGGCATTTTCTTGAAATATCATCTTGTCAGATTGAAACAGCGGTGGAAGAGCGCCACCAGGTGATACCTCAGCCACGACTCTACACTCAATGCCCATATCACATGATTCTGTGTTGGGAATCAGAGTAACGTCATTCTCGATACTCACAGATTCAATGATGAAAAAAGGGAAGCTAAACAGAAAGAAGCTAAACCTTTGGTAAGCCGTGAATAACAATGATCATACATGTGAGAACGATGCATCATGTCTGAATGAACTCCATGTCTGAATGAAAAGGACAACTTGTGTCTGAATTCAATCACCTCTTCATTCTCAACACATAATTTATGAATCGAAGGAATTGCACACATCCATGAAGCTTTTTACTGTGGTGGTTTTTGCACTCCTCTCTCAAGAGGTATCTGCCGGGACCGGGACCCCTTCTTCCAATGGAGATGAGCTTCAGCGTGAAGCAGCTCATCGCCCTGACGCAGTGGAACCCATGATGACTGCTTCCAACCGAGATGAGCTTCAGCGTGAAGCAGCTCATCGCCCTGACACAGTGGAACCCATGATGAAGATGACTGCTTATCACGAAGATGATGACGCTGTTGTCGACAATGGAGACAAGCTTCAGCGTGAAGCAGCTCATCGCCCTGACACAGTGGAACCCATGATGAAGATGACTGCTTATCACGAAGATGANCCCTGACACAGTGGAACCCATGATGAAGATGACTGCTTATCACGAAGATGATGACGCTGTTGTCGACAATGGAGACAAGCTTCAGCGTGAAGCAGCTCATCGCCCTGACGCAGTGGAACCCATGATGAAGATGACTGCTTATCACGAAGATGACGACGCTGTTGTCGACAATGGAGACAAGCTTCAACGTGCAGTTCATGCTGCTTTGCGGGGTTGGATTGGGAGAACTTCTGATGAAAGTGTTACTGGGTAACAATCTTTTTCATCCAAAATTTCAACTTGTATCAAAATTAAATTAGATGTAGGGTAGAAGTATTTGCCAATTTTCTCTCTTGAAAACAACAAATGACTTCTTCATTATTACGTGAAGAACCTAAATTGTATCTATTATTATTCAAGAGATCGAACTTGTGCTCTGGACAGGGCAATTCCAAAGGTGGCGACTCCCCGCATTATGCTTCGTTGTCCATCTTCAATAGACTCTGTCTCCCTTTGTTCCACCATTCTTTTGTCCGATATCTCGTTGAGTCACCTAGCCAAAGATACAGATATTTGTGGCAGGTACCACGTAAGATGAACAGTTCTCAGTCACCACCATTATTGGAGGGTGAATACCATCACCATTTATGCTTTCAAGATCAGTTACCCTTTTAATTAATAATGCACTATTTCAATTGAGTCCTTGCGTTTCCTCGACTGCGAAAGATCCGATAGTACTAAGTGGATGGAGGTAGTGATCAAACGTAATACATCAACGCATGGTATAAACCATCACGTGAATACCAGTTGAACATTCTATCTCATGATCAAAATTCAACGGTTGAGCTGTTAAGCCTCTGCATGGAATGAAGGGGGACAAGCTGCTCCAAGAGGCAACACATGGTGATTTTCTTACGGACCCATCCTGAGTCAATAGCAAGCAACTGGATATCACGGAGATGAGCTCAGCATCATCCTCTGACATGGCATAAGCATGAAATATTGTCATGATGGCAAAATTTATCAAATAACCAACCTTGCTGCAGATGCACTGGTCTTACCACGAGAAATAATGTACAAATACTTGGATGTGTTATATCATATCCTCATGATGGCCATTGATCAGATTGATTTTTGGCGAACGTGACCCGTTCATGCTTTGTTGTTCATAGTTGTCACTTTCCCCGTCGTCGCCTTCGGCTTCCTCGATGTCCTTGAATTGATCGGTTTGGTAGTCGAGAAGAAGTCTACTTCGTTCATTGGAAACTAACTTTGATCACCTTGAACCTTCTTCAGAAGTGTCATCACTAAGGTTTCATTGTCCTTTGATCACTTCTCATAATTCCCGTCATCGTCCTGCTAATGACTCCGCAGCTGCCATCAGCCATCATCATCTTGGTGGCAATGACGACATTCTCTTGCATAAATAATATATGATCACAGTCGTAAATAGTAGGTTGTTATTATTGATGATTGATTGTTTGCCGTTGAGAGAGGATAGCCGATACCGTCGATGATAGTGTACTGCTCCTGATGGTGTTTGCTGCTGTAGCGGTATGGAAAGCACCATCATAGCTGTTGCGCAACGATGACAGTGATGCCGATAAAATAATGACAAGACTATGATACATAAATCTCCTTCCCTCCCTTTCTACGAAAAGCTCAGCTCTTCACACGCGGCATCGATTGCTTCATGCAACAAAGAACCACCCGATGTAATTTCCGCATGGGCAATAGTGATGATTGCTAGATGTAGTAACTCTCTAAAGTAGCAAAAATTAGTAGGATGTCGTTTGCTCCGCTGCCAATTATTATTCCACTTTCTGTTCCACCCAGTAGCACTAGCAGTAGAGTTGTAATAATTGTTTCGTCGCAACAACATGTATTGTTGGCAGTTAGCCGCCAACGGACGAGATCCATCTTACTGTCATAATTTAGTTGCCGGTACTACTCTTCGGGAAGAGGTGAGCGGCCATGGTTTGCTCGCCATGTCGCAGTAATCGTTGGATTCAAATCAAGTGCACCTGTCATAATTACTTACTTCTTGGTACTGGCACCACGTCCATCACCTTTGGCGATGTTTTCTACAATTTCTGTGTACTTATTATCGCCTTAAAATGGTAACCTACTACTTTCGTGTCACTGCACCTTGTCGGGAATCACCAGCGCTCCATAACTGGGTCTCTATCTGTACCTACTATTTACTATTACTTCTTATCTGTACCTCTACGACGTCTACGAACGCACGATTGCAACACTAATAACCATGGGAGGTTTCAAAACGAAACGATTACCAGTCAGAGGCCATCGTGGCGGTGGCGCCGGCGGCCATGATGATAATGAAGATTCACATGTTGTCGACCGATTTCCCTCCGACGCTGTTTCGGAGCTTTCCGTTGCCTCGCAATCCCAATCGCAATATTCCGACACTTCGAAATCGAGAGGAGCAGGCCCTTTGAAACTACTGCGGGCCAGCACAAAGTTCGCGGGGAAGATGAAGAGATTCTCTTCTAGTGTGGAGAGCGAGAGTAAGAAGACGATGGATTCAACCAATTATAGCGATGACCAACACGATGCCCCTCCCTCTTCATTGGGGGGGAGCGATGCACTCGACCTATCGGTGGGATCGGCAGTTACCAACTCTCACGACGGAGGATCGTTGACACGATTTTCGACTGAATCTCATCCAAAGCAGCAAAATTTAATGAAGAATGCCAAGTCACGTTTCAACATTGGAATCGTTTACATGAAGACGGGGGATTATACCAAGGCGCTTGAAAATCTAGAACAATCCCTGAATGCTCACATACAACTTTCGGGATACGATGCCAAGTCCTACACACCAGACACTTTGCTCGCTGTTGCTGCCGTGCATGAAAAGCTGGGTGACTGCCTTGCATCGTCCAACTCTGAAGTATCGGATAAACATCTTGCTTTGGATCATTACCAAGAGTCACACAAAATGTTGTCGTTGCACCATAGCATGGAACCGGGGGGGGAAGAGGAGGATGCTCACGAACTAAAGAGGAAGGAGATGCTCGAACGGATAAATGAAAAGCTGAAACTGCCAGAATTAGTGGTTCAAGAATCATCGCCGAAGCGCCCCGTTTTGAATGTAAACAAGTACGAGATGAAGGGAAATGATAAGGCCAGGGCTCTACTGGGATTTGGTACTCTTGCCACTGCCGTTAGGATTACGACGCCGCCACCTCCAGTGGAGACGAAGAAAAAACCTTGCATCATTGGAAAAGGGATTGAGAAGATCCATCAAGGTATACATGAATTTGCACTTGATATGAAGGATGGAATATTGGAACGAGCGTTTGAGCCTGCTATTATCTTATCACCTGACGCCGATGACCAAAGCTTTATCAGGGCCATGTCATATTTAGACCGGAAGGATTATCGAACGGCATTCAATTACTTGAAATCAATGCAAACAAAGAAGTCTATGGACAAGCCTGATTTTCGTGCTGCGATGGAGTATAATATGCTAATGGTGGCATCCAGCGCATTGGAGGTGGGCAAAAATAGTGTGGCTGCAGATGCATACGATGAATTGCACAATCTATTCGTGCAAGGTGATAGAATGGGGTTGAATCTGAAGCATATTATAAAAGGTTGTATTAAGTCGCATAAAGCCTTGGCGTTGGAAATGGAGTCCATGATGGATTACGAATCTGCAATCGAGCAAA
>JALLAX010000115.1:0-17304 GCA_036939555.1 Discostella stelligeroides
TATTATCTGTAGCAGTATTTTGTGTGGAAGTAGTTGAGGGAGGTGATGGTAGGTGAAATTGTTGTTGATGTTGCTGTTGTTGTTGACGTAATTGCTGCTGTTGATAATAATGATATTGTGCAGGTGTTCTTGTGGTTGGTATCATCCCCGCGGCATCATCGGCAGCCGATGGTCCAACACCAGCACTAGCAACACCACCACTATAGGAGAGACGTGTGCCAATCATCATGGCACTGGGGGGTAGACGAGTGCTGGATAATATCGGTGCACCACCAATTTTTCCAGCCCAGAATGCATCGACGAAGAATATCCCCGCCTTGGTTAAAACATCTTCATTATTATCATCATTATAATATCCTGTAGTAGTACTACTACCTGATGGATAGTTGTAGTTGCTACTTTTGACAATTTTGATATTGCGTGGTTTGTTGAGTAATAGTGAACCAAGTATGCCGAGGATTGGCAAAGTTGATAATAATGGTGGTGTCGAGGTGAGAAGCGGTAGTTGTGGAGGCAATAATAATTGTAGAGGTTGTGTTGTTGGTGGTGGTGGTGGTGGAGAGAAGGCGGAGGAGAATAGTAATGGATGTTGGTGTTGTTGTCGCTGTTGCAACACCACGATGATGGAGACGATGCCGATGAGGAAGGAGATGTTGGAGATAAATTTGATGCATGCACTGCAATTCTCATCCGCCAAGCATTTCGTAATGCACGGTCCACATTTTGTGATCATGGAAAAAATTTCCTTGGCGTTTTGATAAATTCCCTTCTCCCATGTGACATCAATCGAGTGTTGTACCCATGGTATATTGTGGCCAGAGAATCGGTTGAAGAAGAGCATCATGGCCAATGCAAACTCGTCCGTGATGTGTTTGTCAAACAGTTCTGTCATTTGAGTAGACAAACGTTTCCCACTTGCAGCATCGGACCAAGGGGCAAGAGATGCAAAAAGTGAAGGATTGGCTTCATCGTATGAACCAACGATTGGTGCATAGGAATGACCCCCGCAATCTATTGCAAATTGGCACGTGTTCAAAGATGCAGATTGTTGTAGTTGTGCACGCCGTAGACGAAACGTTTCTGATAGGAATCGAATATCTGATTGAGTTGTGAGGCCAATGGCAATAAGTGCATCAGATTTAAGGCATAATTCAGAGCTGTCGGATGGAGTCACTACTTCAGTAATTACTCGTCCATCAGAAAAATGACGGATTTTCCTGGCGAGCTGCTCCGCTAACTCAAGGAATGTTGGAGGAGATACGGGAGATTTAGAGCCGAATCTTGACAGACCGTCTGTCGACGGGACAAGTAGCGCTACTGTACCAATTACTCCTTCAATATCTTCCGAATGAGAGGTGATGGTTGATGAAGACAAAACTGCAAGTGAAGCTGATGTCGATATTAGCCGCTGATGCGGATGCAGATTAGGATGAGGAAAGTGCCGAATCCATTTCGACGATGGACGGAATGAGGAAAATGACGATACCAGAGAACAATTCTCTGCCAAGGTGAGGAGGGCAGCGATGAAATAAATCATCGATGGAGACTTCGTTGGACGAGTCACCGCCAAGGTATGCTCGTGGACAGAAACGAGGTGCTCGATGCAAGCAAGCAAACAGGGTGGATGTTCGATGGTTGAGAGTTGAGAGTGGCGGGCAGCCGGGCAGCAGCAGCGAAGCAAGATAGCTTGGTTAGAGTAGAAAGTAGTTAGTAGTACCTAGTATCTACCTACCTACTAATAATTGGTAGGTGTAGGTGGTAGATAGATAGAGTATCTGACTCTCCCGCCAAACGTGATTGCTGTTCTTCTTCTTGAGTTCGCAAGTCAATCGTTCTTGTTTCCCGGAAGAGTCGTCCATCGTCCATGATACCCATTGCCGATAGAGCAGGAGATAATGACTGTCGCCGATACTCCTGGGTTGCTAGGTCCAGACTACCCCGAAGCGTAGGAGAGAGGAAAGCTCTACAAGAATGCTCCGCCAACAAAGCGTGCAGCGGCACCACAATGAGGATGATGGTTGTGCTCGCTTTGCCACTGGCGGATCTTACACCAGTCGCGATGAGAACCACGTACATGATGATTATCTGGGCACGGTTTGCGATCAGCTGAGCTCAGTCAGTAGCATTACGAATGACTGTGTGCCAATTCCTTATCCTCAGCATGGAAAAGGAGGGGGCCTCGTTGGCCACACCTACTCTTACCACGGCGACGAGGAGTGTTTCAGGAGTTGCAGCACACCTCTTCCTGGTGGGGAAGAAGATGCTATTTGTGCAGCATATCAAGCTAATGTAAAACAAACTAGATCGCATCAACATCACGACGACGAGCAATCGTCTGACAATAACGGACACTTTAACTATCCAAACGTCATAACGATCATCCCGATATCAAACCCCATATCAAGAGCAGGAGCAGGAGCAGCACCAATACCAACAAAAATTTCAGAGGGAGGAGTTAAAGACCGACGCTTGCCTTGGTATTATATTTCTAGTCAATCTCATTTTAAGACACATCCTATCGCGGACCCTACTGTCAGCAGTACTCCTCCGACGACTCCTGAGCGTAATTCACTTTGCACAAACAATGCTCGGAAACAGCAGCAAACTGTCTCTGATTCGTTGGCGGTAGAAGTAGCAGTGGGGCCTGAAGGAGCAGTCATAGTGCCCTCTCTATCACCAACATCAAACCAACCCTTTCATCAGAGTGAGAACGGGCGACTAGTAGAAATGGCGAGTTTTGACGGAGGCTCCGACGTTGATTCTGATTCACTAGGATATACAATCGGTAATACCATTAGCTCAACGCACAGCGTTGCTGGATTCGGAGCATTTGTGTATCGTAAAGTCAAAGACTCATCCCGTCGGACAAAACTACTTTTGGGTTTGATAGCCATTGCAGCTGCGACTGCTTTTAGTGCTGCTGTTGTCGGACTGCTTGAAACGACCTCTGCCAGTCATTCTGACAGAATTGTTACTCCAACGTTTTTACCTGAACATGACTCTGCCGAACATTCTCCAAACATTGGACCGACACCAGCACCTTCCAGTACGACTGGAAACAATGTGTTCATACCCTCATCTTCCGTGGTGGGATCGAAAAATGTTACTTTGCCGCCAACAAATGTGAAGTCATTTCCTTCTTCAAGTAAATATCCCTCTTTGGCAGTTGTTAGCCAACAGTTGATTGAGACTACTACGAATCATACTTCCGCATTTTCACGAGATCCGACCCATTCGACATCCATAACACCTTCTACACACCGTCCAACGCAACAAAATACTTCACGCAGCCCTATCGTGCAAAACACTACTCGAAGACCTACACCACACCCAACAGGAAAGCCATCATCTTCTCTTCCAACAAGTCGTCCGACGACTCAGCCAACAGGAAAACCATCTTTTGAGCCTACATTGTCACCAATATCAGAGGAGCCGACTGCGGACCCATCAATGAGGAGTCCGCCGCCATCGCCTATTGATGGAGGTCCTCCAACGGTATTCCCTAGCAGAATTAAAACGGAGAATCCAGTTCCAGTTACAGAATCTCCGACTGAGACTCAAGCTGAGAATCCAGTTACGGAGAATCCGACCGAAAACAGCTACCCCCCCATCTTGTCCTCCTCGCCAACGTCTGATCCTGGCGCAAAAAGTGCAAGCCCAGTGATCAGCATCATACCAACAAATACAGCTACAAACATGCTTTCTGCGACAGTGTCCTCGAATTCCACCGGAGGTACTGCCTAGCTGGCATGCTGGCTTAAACGCCACGAACTAGAAACTATCATTTTAAAGAACCCTGTCTGTTGTTCTGTCATTCTTCTTGATTCTTATGGTGTTGGCGTAGAGTACAATCATAACGAAAGTTGCCGAGTATTGAGACGATTAGTATTAGTCTTGGATTAGTTGTGAGGAGTAGAATTAGGAGGAGGCGAACAACAAAGAGAGCGAAAGAGGACGAGGAATTTTAGTGTGTACTATAATATTACGACCAGGATTGCGATGAGAACGTGAACTTCTTTTCGTTGCACACCTCCACGCCGGTGCAAACCGGCAGTGTACACATTGACTCTGAACATGAGTTTTTAGATTTTAGTTTTTCATTAGAGTATTTGTATAGTCGACGGTCGACGGTGAACGAGTACCTATTACAACGTGGAGATAAATAATTGTAGTCGCCACTAACTCTATCTCTCTCTAGAGAGAGAGATCGCTCGTAGTACTTTATCTACCTTACTTACGTAAGTAGATAGTAGCCCATTGATCGACCTCCTTTTTTCACTTCGCACGCCTTGCTCCAGCTCCAGCCAAAGCCCGGATCCGAAAGTAGAAACTGAAACCAAAACAAAAACCAAACCCAAACCCATTCCAAGATATTAATATCAATAGTGCGTCAGCAGAATGACTATGGACAATGCGTCGGTGGCCACTCATGGCACCAAAAAGCCGAAGAAAGGCTTCATCAAAAGTGTCAAGAGCGTCGCCAAGGGACTGTCATTGAAGAGAAGGAAGAAACGTTCCGATGACGAGAGTGTCTTGTCTGTGGCTTTGGACCATGGGGGTAATTCCACCGCGGCAAAATCGGCCGCGGGAGGGGTGCTACAACCCAATAACACCGTGAGCACTCCAATCGCCGCCGTCGCTAGCAACAGGGCAGCGAAGCCGTTACAAATATTCGTCCTCCTCATGGATCCGACATCTCGACGGTTCGAACTACTGCAACTCGAATTCGATGCAAACAAGGCAACCGTTGGTGACATTCAGCATCAAATCAAACACGCCGCGACAGAAAAAACTCTCCGTGATATGGTGTATGAAGGTGTCTGCGATCGAACAGGAATTGAAATGATTGCGTCCATGAAGTTGTTGCGGTTTTGTAATGGAGGGGATGTGGTCATGGCAATGCCGAGGGGGATGACGGGAAAAGAGACGGCGAAATTGGCGAAACCAATCTTGAATGATCCGAAGGTGGAAAATATGGCAAGTATACTTTCCAACTTTTCATTCACACGATGTTCGATTTGTGATATTGAAAACTCAATTTGGTTTGTGCCAATTACCCTGACAGCTTGGCCCAAGCAAAGTGAATATCCAACCAAAACCGGCGAAGAGTATCGACCAAGCGCCGGGCGTGACAAAACCAGATACAGTAGAAGAGGACATTCTTCGAAAGGAAAGCAAGCCTTCCGCCACGAAAACCAACGAGTCGAGAAAGACCCCATTCAATTTGATGGCAGCAATACTTGGAATTATCATTTCCTCACTGATTTACTTTACAATCCAGTATCATCATCGAGTTACCAGGCCTTTAGAATCGGGAAGTGTTCTCCTTCCAGGACAATGGAAAAGTCCATGTGGACTTTATGACTTGCTTCCGCAGAAATGGCGAGCCAGACTCCCAACTGATTTATTACCCCCAGAATGTGAATCGTCATCTTCATCCTCTTTGGAATTTGGAAGTGATGGGACACTGAGATACTTCAAAGAGGGAAGTGGGGGTGAGAGGAAAATAGTGCGAAGTGTTGCTGGAAGTATTGGCAGTGGGGACCAATGCTCTCAGGGGACCGATGAGCAATGCACTGAGAATGGTGCTCTATTTGTGAAAGACGGTTACAATTGGTATTTGGTCATGGGAGAAAAACGAGTCACCTTGAGTTGGGACGTGATGCGTGATTTTACATCGTGAATGCCGTTAAGAGAATTATGGTTGATTCGTCAGCAACAACAAATTATGATTTGTTCAATTAGCTGGCAATGATTTGAAATGAATGAATGCTCATCTCTGGAGCGACCTAAGTTAAGGTTGTGAAGTGAAAAATGATGTGCAAATTACTGATCTATGTTTGGATTGCAATGACGAATGTCCCTCAGCGAAAGCTTGACTTTGACAGGTGTGACTGCGACGACAATCGTCATAGATGTATGCAATAATGTTTTAATTCTACTGAAAATATTGAGAGTTCAATTGAGTTATGCAGCAATTATTGTTGGTCTCGCTACAGAGGTGTCAGTTTGCTGCTGCATAAGGCCCGTACTCTCAAGAGTTTTTTCTGCATGTATTCTGAGTAATTTTTCGGTCGACTTGTTTCGGATCGATATTTGTATGGTTCGGTTTGGTTTGGTCACTCGAAAGTCATAAAAGATAAAAGTCAATCGAAACGAGCACCTCCTTGCTTCAAAAATGAACACCATGGCCATGATGATGATTGTCACGGCCCCCAAACACGCATTCATGTCGCGACTATCCCTCTTCATCTTTCTCACATTATCTCTTGCATCACCAAGAGTATTAGCATCCACCAGTATCACGACGATGGCGACCATGACGACTGCGACCATCGTAGGCCGCCTCCGCCACCCCGATCCCACCGTATCGATCAACTCGACACGCATCACTCTCAACGACGGCTCAACTCACAGCACATATACGCAACCAGATGGAAGCTTCTCATTTTATCGTGTACCTCCCGGCGTGCATTTATTAGACGTGCAAAGTCGGGAACATCACTTCAGTCAGGTGAAAATCCAATTATTAGAAGAGGCGATGGACTCTCCCAAGTGCATTGAATATGTCTACCCTGGTGCTCCAAAACAGGCCATACCCCATCCATTAGAGTTGACAGCGCATGCTTCCTATGAATATTATGAACCTCGTCAGGGCTTCAGTATAATGAGCATATTCAAAAACCCGATGGTACTCATGATGATCGTGAGCGCGGGGATATTAGTAGTGATGCCCAAGATGATGGAGGGGTTGGATCCTGAGCAGAAGGAGCAAATGCAGAAACAAATGGCAATGCAACAAGATCCTAGCAAGGTAAGATTATTTAGTATAGGTGCAGTTTTAGTATTAGTGTGAAATATTTTGGATAATTCGGTCAAAAATGATGTTGCGAACTTGATTTATTGTGAAAACTACATTAGATGCTTACGCAAATGTTCCAAGATATGACAGGGATGGGTGAAGAACAGGAAGTACCAGCAATTGAGAAGAAACCATCGTCAAAGGCGGGGGGTAAGACGGTGCGGAGGGGCAAACGAGATTGATTGAGTTTGTGCTATTTTATGTGCGAGAAGGTAGTACTGTACTGGCTTCTCGTCTCTCTTGAGTTGATCTGGAACAGTGGGAGCGGGTTTGTCAGTCTCTGAATTTTTATTTCATAGAATGAAACAGTGATTACCAATCTACTTATCGATGAAGGGAAGATACAGTGTTGGATGATGTGATTAGATATGTGAAACAACTTTCAAATAATCATCCGCCGCCAACGTTTCCAATTCTTCATCTCTTTTTTTCCCAGGACTCTATGCAACAATAGGGCTCAGACATGTAAATACTTTTTGTTATCACTAAATTTATCAGCACTCGCCGTGTCGATTGCTTTGCCATCTTCTACTGGCGGGCACCTAATGATTATTGTGAAACATGAAACAATATCTTTTAGATTCGCGAGCACAACACCACGTGGAGTCAAAAAAGGGAGGGGCATGGCCGGCGAGACTTTGCGAACACCTGCGAAACGCTGCGCTGACGACTGACCACACACACAGCACACAGCACACAACAACTTCTGACCATGAAAATAATGAAAATGAAAAGCATGGTCCACCTTTGTGTATTCGCCCTCCTCGGAGCGGCACACGCGTTTTCCCCACCTCAACAACAACATGCCGGTGCCATCACCGGCAGTTCCACTGGTCTCTTTTCCCTTCCACCCCGTCCTAAAATTGCATCCAACATCCTCGAACTCATCGGCCACACGCCCCTCGTTAAACTCAACAGGGTCACTGCCGGATGCGGAGCGGAAATAGTCGCCAAGCTTGAATCATCGAACCCTGCCAATTCAGTCAAGGATCGAATCGCCCTCAGCATGATCCAGGAGGCAGAGGCGCGGGGAGACATTACCCCCGGAAAGTCGACTCTCGTCGAGCCTACATCGGGAAATACCGGTATTGGACTTGCCATGGTGGCCGCCACAAAGGGATACAAACTAATCCTAACCATGCCGGAATCAATGTCCATGGAACGCCGCGTACTCCTAAAAGCATTTGGAGCCGATGTCAAACTTACTCCCGCCGCGAAGGGGATGGGCGGCGCCATCGCCAAGGCGGAAGAAATTGTCGCCTCGCTCGGTCCCACCGGATTCTTATTGCAACAATTCAACAATCCCGACAATCCAAAGGTCCATCGCGAGACGACTGGTCCTGAGATTTGGGAAGATACCGATGGAAAAGTTGATATACTCGTGGGTGGGGTGGGTACGGGAGGGACGCTTACCGGATGCGGTCAATACCTCAAACCGCGAAATCCAGACTTGAAAATTGTTGCCGTGGAACCACGCGAATCGGCAGTATTGAGTGGAGGGAAGCCAGGCCCACATAAGATCCAGGGGATCGGGGCTGGATTTATCCCGGGAAATGCCGACACTTCTCTTTTTGATGAGGTTGTGCAGATCACTGGAGAAGATGCCATGGCCATGGCACGACGATTGGCCACCGAAGAAGGAATCTTTTGTGGAATCTCGTCTGGTGCAGCAGTCTGTGCAGCTATTGAGGTTGCGAAGCGGTCCCAGAATGCAGGGAAACGGATTGTGCTTGTGTTGCCAAGCTTTGGAGAGCGCTATTTGAGTACGGCGTTGTTTCAGAATCTTTGGGATGAGGCTGCGTTGCTCAAGCCCGAGTAAACAGACTATGATGCTTATGGTGTAAGATGGAATACAATGCTAAGTTGTTGCAGCGGTGGCTAGTCGATCAAAGAATGGTACCTAGATTTGTTACTGCTTGAACAGAGAAATAAAGTAACACACTGCAATTAACAACTGGTAGGTATAGTTATTCTGATTTGGCATTTTGCGCTCAGCAGGTATAACCGGACGACAAGAATTGCAAGACATCCTCTCTCCATATCCGCATTGCCTCCATCGGTACAGAATGTCCGCATCCATCGACAACTTTGTAGACATCATCTTTGATGAAATCCGCACCTGCCTCGTCGTCGTCGTCACCGACGTGTAACATCTCTGCTAGTCGAAGCGCCTGTGATGGGTGGGCAATCACATCTTTAGATCCTACCAAGATTCTATATTTTTGAATGGACTGAGATGCTTGGATTCGTTGAGCCATTGCTGCGGGCGTCCACGAATGTTGATCAGTGGTGCCATTGTCATGAGCTTGGGTCAATATTGCACGCAATCCCTCCTCTGTATTAGTTTGGCAGACACTCTCTACCCACAATTTGATTCGATCTGGACCGACTGTTGCCAAGAACTGCTCGGAATATGTTGCAAAAATGATTGCCCATGCAAATGAGCGCAACCGAGAACTACACCTGCTGGTTGAATGATTGATCTTATTGCAGTCAACCTCGTCGTTAGCATTGATAGAAAGTAGATCCCTCCAGCAGGCAATGTGAATATTTGCTAGTGAATCTCGTTCAGCTCCAACTCCGGTTAGATGCAATCGACGTATACGATTTGGTCGCAGTGTTGCGGCAGCCAAGGAGATGCGCCCGCCAAAGGAAAAACTGGCCACATCAATCGTCGATATTGCATCACAACCAGTAAAAGAATAATGCTGGTCGTAATAATGAGATCCAGGTGTGAAAAATGCCTCATCCACAACATTCCAAAAATCTTCTCCCTGTCTCTGTAGTGAAACATCATTATAATAATATTGATCCGGAGTTGAATTGTATTCTGAAGATAATGTTGGCCCCTGGCCTATTGGCTCATACATTAATACAGATCGATGTTGCGAGAGGAATGATAGATGGAACTCCCAGTTAGTTATAGATTGTGCCATACCCCCGAGGACGACCAGAGGAGGATGCTGTGAATGTTTGGTGATGACATTATTTGGCTCGTCGGGCGATGCTTTTGTTATCGTTATTTTCGACATTGACGACGGATGTGATTTTGGATGGAGAAGCAGCGCCCGCCTTCCGGCAATATATTTAATTTCATCCTCTCGAACGATGGATGATGCTGTGCTTGCCGTGGATGATAAGTAGTAGTGTTTTACTGTCGCGGAATGTCGTTTGTTTCCACCGCTCATTAGACAACGTAGGACAGGCTCATTATTTACTAGTTTTGCGACGAATGCCAATGATGTCGTGCATGCTGTTGTTGTTGTTGCAATCGCCAGTCGAGGAGTTCGGATAGAAGATGCACCTACAACTGAAAAGAGCGACCCGCAGAAACAAAGAGGACTGTAGAGCAGTAGAAGTAGCAGCAGCAACAACAACAACATGTCGTTGTTGCACAGGGAGGAAATTGCGTAAAAGGAAGTGATGGATGTCGGCAGCTTCAACTAGGCGACCAGCGCGTTGGGAATCCCTTTTTCCCATGCCCCTCTCCCAGTGGTTCATTGAATGAAGAATGAAGACGCTTGAGAGAGGACCATGCAGGCAAAGAACAAAGAAAGAACAAACGCCGCTAGAAGTCGACGATGATTCGGACCAATTAATTGTTCGGACCGATTTATGATTTCAGATTTCAGGCACACTTCAAAATCATTGCTTTTTAGCATAATCTTACTAGCCTACAAATAGATACAATAGCTACAACTACAACTACAACCTACTACAACTATCTTCCATAATTTTTTTTTGACAACGATATTATTATGAGCAACCATGTTTCTCTATTCAAGATCGAGGAGACGCATCCTAAGGATTGGTTTTATGTATCCGAGGGCGGAAAGCATGCCATATTCCGGTACCGTGGTCATTCCGATACTTTTCTCTCGGGGTATCTCCTCCGAATTGCGAAGAGCAATTTGGCCAGAATCTCTGCCACTGACGGCGGCGGCGACGGCAGATGTTGGGATTCAACAACCACAACATCCACACAGATGATTGCAACAGCAACAAGGCCCACGGCAACTGTAGAATCAGCGCGTGTCCTCACTACAGTCGACTTCAATCAAGATTTACCATGTCAACAATTCCAACGACAAATCATACAACCCCTACTTTGCCATTGCTACATAGATCTTGCCCTCGACATATATTTGTCGTCCCATTGGTGTGCCCAACTTTACCATCGCACACTTGCGTCTGGAGTAATCCCTGCTGCTAGATTATCATCATGGAAACTAAATTTTGCAAATCAAGATGATTCTTTCGACTTGAGTTTGAACGAGGACGGTGTGAAAGCATTATTGGTACGTGATCACACCAACCTTCTACGCCAACCTCATCATTATTCACCTATAGCGAGTCATGGTTGTACACCCCACTCCTCCGTCGTGGTGAGCGTAGAAATTAAGCCAAAGGCGGGATACATAGCGTCATCTCCACTTGTACTACCCGCCAATCGATGCAAATACTACCGAACGAGGTATTCATTGCAACAGGAACTGATGCAAATGGGTCAGGTTCATAAAGGTTGGCGTAACAGTGCAACGAAGATGATAGTCGCCAAAGGCTGTGAACAACAATCATCAGAGGAAAACATTGACGAGACCACGCGCGCTGAAACATTCCAACCCAGCAACTATTCACCATTGGATCTCTTCTCTGGGAATGCAATTCGAATGCAAAAGGCGCTTATGGACATGTCGTGCAACATGCAAAATAACTTCCGTGTGTGGTGCAACGGAAGCCAAATATTTGGTACGGGTAAATCATCCCCCACCAGTAGTGACTGTCAGTCTATTTTGCGAAGTTTGTTTCCTGACTTCGGTCGTGATTGTGATGTTGACAGTGATGCATGGGATCGACAAAATAATAATACTGTGGATTCGAAGGCAATACTTCTTGACGTCATCGTTTCCACGGTTACCAAAATATTGGAAAGAGAATCCTCGCTGTTGTCCAATATGCTGTCGATTCAGCAATTAGATTGGATAGATGGAGATGGAGCCGTGATAATATACGAGCGGTTCGTTCAGTTATGCAAAGGGTCAACTTCGGAAGCAGAAGCGTTACTGGATGCTGCGATGTTGATCCCCGATGACGTGTTTCCTTTGACATGGAAGGGAGGTGCCCCATCCAACGTGCATGATATACGAAGGAAACACCATTCTGTATCGCCATATACGATGCCAAAATGCAATGCATTACAGCAACTTATGGAAGAAATACAAACTTTTCAATTGTTTCTTCATACGCAACAACACAATTACGATGCGAAGGTCGATCCAACAGCGGATGAATCTCATTTCAAGTGCATCGAGTACGTCAATCATCTATCGAAGGAGGCATGTATATACTTGCTCCAAAATTGGTTGTTATCATTATCACTCTGCGATGTAAGTTTCTTTGTAACATTTCAATATGTGAAGGAGTGCACTGCCGCCGACGGCAATTGTGTCATGCTGAACGAAGAGAGTCAGACATGCGACCATGGCGGTGTTGTAGTTTGTTCGATGAAAGATTATGATGGATTTCCAATCAGACTACGAGATATTGCTGTTCATTATGAGGTAAAGGTCATTGATTGCGATCCAAAGCCAGCCAGGAAATTACGTGATCGAAAAGAGGTTGAGAATGCATTTCGCTTCGTAACATAATAGTGAACATAATACTTTGTGTCGGTTTAGCGTTTAGCGTATACTACTTCTTCTTAGAAGGAGATTTTTCCTATAATCTCTAGCGTATAATAGCATAATGTGCAAAAATCCAGCAATCATCTTCTATCTCTCTAGAAAGTGTGATACCTCGACACGAGGCGTGGGGAATGTGCCGAATAATGTCGCCGCCTCCCATCGCACTCGATACGGATAGGCACAGCGTTCATCCACTCTTGCTCTATAGAATTCGACGGAAGGCTCATGTTTGGATGTTTGACAGGTGAGATACCACATTTTCTTCCCACCATCCACAAGTCGAAGTTCAATAGCATACTCTGCATCTTGTCCATTGTACCGCCCCATGGCAGTGTATCTGTTTTTATCATCCCCCCGATGTCGTCGATAGGTACCATTGACACCATCTTGACCAGCATGTCTGACGTGGATCAGTACACCACCATCGGGGCTGGAATGTTCATCATCATCATTATCATCTTCCTCCTCGCTCACCTGATTGCGCATGCTTTGAATATATCCGCCCATTTTTCGATAATCGGACTTGCATAGCACATGACCGCATTTCAGTGCCACAACCTCGGAGTATTCGTCGAGACAGATTGGACACGTGGCTGTGATGCCGAATATTTCACGAACATCGTAATCGCAGCATGATTGTGATTCATCTCCACCTCCTCCTCCCTTGCGACGACGATTACCAAAGACGTCGGTTTTAACGTGATGGACGAAATTGCACGTTGGGCATTTGAGGGTGCTGGGTCGTCTGCTCCTACTGCTGTCATTGTCGTCAGAAGCAGAAGTTCGGTTAGAAGTCATTGTTGTAGTAGGAGTTTGAATCAATGAGGAGGATGGATTATTGAAAGAGGAGATGTTGTTGATGTTGTAGTATTGGTATTGGTATTGCAATCCGGTCCGTCGGCGGCGGCTTCGGGTCGAACGTCTTGTCATTGAGATTGAGCGGTGGAAAAAAATAAATTGTGGCAGTTTCAGTTGTTGTTCGGAGAGAAAAGGCGATGTGTGATCGTTCCGGTACAACGGACAAACACGATCGAGGACAAAGAGAAATCGCCGAACAGAGAAAACTCCTACAATGAGGTACAATATCGTATTTATTATTTATCTATTTAACAGATAAATCATAAATCGATCCAAAATATGAAATTCATCGATCGGAAATCAAAAACGAGCCAAAACGACCAAAAGATTGTATGATGTAGAGAAGAAGAAGAAGATGATGTGAAATCCACAATTCACAATATCGTACTGCACAACACCATGGCAGCAAGCCAAAGCTGTAGCCACTGCACCGGAGACAGTTCGTCCTCCAAGGGGTTCTGCCCCTTCTCTCTTTTCCTCTTCGCGGGGAGCGCCTTTTCTTTCGTCCGCCATCTTCACAACAAATCCAAAGACAGAACCCCCACCGTTGTCCAAGCAATTGAAGACGAGGGCGAACCCTTTCAAGTAATATTCGTCCTCGGTGGGCCAGGCGCGGGTAAAGGCACACAGTGCCAACTGCTATCGGACAATCTCGGATGGGCTCATCTTTCCGCTGGGGACTTACTTCGCGCAGAACGGCAGAAGGCAGGTTCGGAATTGGCGGAAGTTATCAATGCGAATATATCCGCTGGCAAGATCGTTCCATCGGAAATTACAGTATTATTGATCAAAAATGCAATGGAAGACATGAAGAAANTGCAATAGTGATGATGTAGAATAATCTGTCATCTTCACTTTGTGGTTGCTGTATTAGGAAAATTGTTGCCGATCGTTCGATTGAGGAGGTTTATGAAGAATTGGAAGCGATTGTCAAGGGAGTGAAAGAGTGCTAAACATTCTCAGTAATGCCTTGAAGCTTATGTTTTGGTGCAAATCTAGACAGACATACGATACAATATGGAGCATTAATTAATTGAGGTCCATAAGTAACAATTGGAACAGAAAAAATGCACGCTTGCTCCTGCGCAACGATTTAAAACAAGGCTAGTCATCAGATTGCGACATCATCAACCCCATCGACAAAGGCCTTGTCGGGGTCTAAATTCATAAGCCTGCATCCTGCCAAAAGGACCTCTATCGTACATTAAAAATGGGAATGCATAGTTAGGAAAGAGAAAAAAATATACTTGATTGAATATTGGAGGAAAGACTGACCTGGCATCTCTTCATCCTTCCTAGCCTCTACTGTAAATCCGACATTGAAGATAAAATCAGGAAAGGTTGGTACCAATGCATATAGACCCTTCTTGGCAATAAATGCCCACATATTCACGTTGATACTGAACTCAATGTAATTCTCATGACGTGTGAATGTCCCAGATTTGGTAACCAGGGCGGGTTTGCCGTTATATCCTTGAATGAATTTTGGTACACTAATTTTTATACAAGTAGTTCAGTGATATTATGGGATTGCTTTGGCAAGGACAAGAACAATAACCGAGATTCACTCACCCGGTACATTCGATATTCTCAATCATCCCCATGCACTTAAACCGTCCTCGAAAGTCAGGTTCATGCTCCGCACGGCTACACCACTCTGACCACAACTTCACTCCGGGACTGGCAGTATCAATATCCTTCAATTGTTCCAATGTATCCTTCGACAACACAAACACCATGGGGATGGAATATGTCTCCCCATCAACACTCTTCTGAAACATGCTAGGTTCTTCCCCCGGGAGCCACGTGTTGATAATCAGCATTGGGGGAATGTGCGCATGTCCCGTGGATATGTCAGTAATGCCCGGGATGGATGGGATACGAAACTTATCTGCAGTGTTCTTTAATGGAGAATCTGCATACAAGAAATCCATCGACAGTAAATCATACAATGCCGGCGCACTCGGGGCCTTTTGCTTATTTTTCTTGTAATTTGGGCCAACACGTAGTTGAAACGTGCTGGCATCTGTGTTGGCATAGGAATGTGGTTTGACTTCGACTGCATCGGTGGGTGCAGCGGCATACGCTCGAATGGCCTCGACGGAATTAAGATCATGGCTTTGCAATTGGTTCGCCAGTTCACTATTCTTCGTGGGGGGAGCACGTGGAATTGTCGATCCCGCAGGTAATATTTTGGTAAAGCTAGAACAATTGGAGACAGGTACTAGTTGATTTGCCGAAGGCGAACCAGGAGCGTCGTCCCTCTCCACGGTGTTGATTTTCAACTTGGCCGCGCGAGCCTTGGGACCTCGTCGAGACGAAGCAGACTCAGTTTTGGGTGACGACGGCATGATGTATTGATAGGCAGCGTACAAGACAAATGCATTCATGACAAATTGTATTGCTTTGTATGTTTGCTCGGAACCATTCCTGACCAGGTGTATCAGCATGTTAAGGCCCACAACCATCAATGCCATCATTTCGTTCGAAAAGTTCTTCGTTTGCTTGTGCTGTTTGTCAAGCAAAATTTCTGCCGCCCTGGCAGCCGCTTTTGCGATGAGCTCCACTTCATCAATTGTCGGCACTACGTCACGGATGGCGGATGGCCGCCTGGCAGCGGTCATGATATCTGGTGTGGGATATCTATTGTGCACATAAGGAGACACCGGAGGTTCAGGCACACCGAGGATCTTCTCATTCGAACCAGTAGCTAACCCCATCGCTGGCTTTCCATCATAGGCATTAATAGCCCTGTACCAAAGCAATTGTTGTTCTTTGGAAGTGCAACACATTTCCCACTTTCGTTTGGCGTGCACGATTGGGTCGTAAATGTTTATCGTTAGCAGATCTTGTGTTGGTAGCCCGGGTTTTTGCTTTGAATGCATTTCGGCAATTGTTTCGACTTTTGATAGGTTGAGATGTGCTCGTGGCTTCGATGGGTCGGCTACTGATTGAATGTCGGGCTCTTCGTGATAGCATAGGTTGGGACCACTGAGTGTGAAGCATCTCATTACCCTTTAATGAGCAATGGTATGTTGCGAATATTTGAGTTTGATATGAGTTCTTGAGCATGTGATTTTGAATAATCAATTCACTCTTCACTCACCAATTCCTGTCTGCATTTCTCCCCAATCCAAACCTCCTCTTCCACATACTATCGCACAGATCATACTGCCCCGCCCCCTTGGTATTTTTGCAGGAAGTGGGCGTAAGTTCATCTGGGGTCAATGCCGCACCACCACCTTGACCGTAGAAACTCACTTCGGCATCATGTTCACCGTCATAGTAACTGTCGTCCTCATCAACACTAGGTGAATTTTGGATATATGCCCCACTACCAGAGCTTCCGGTTCGATTCCGATTATAAGTATTGATGGATTTATTACTAGCAACCGCAGGAATTGATGATGCTTCGAAAGTGTTGTTGGTGGGCATGGTCAATGTCAATGGTCAATAAATTTTCAAATTCAGAACGTGAAGAGTGAAGAGCAAAAATATTGATTTTCGTTATTTCGTCAATTCTTCTCAGAGTTGGAGTGGAGTCTCACAACATGCAGTGCGCGGTGTTAGATACCTCTCTCTCCCTAGAGGCGTCACCACGGCAACTTCATGATTGGCGTTGGTTGCCACTGCTCCTATCAATCGCACTCATGGTTGATCATGCGGGTAGTGACAGTTAGAGGTTGAATGAGGTTGGTGATAATTGATGATGTTGTCGTTGTGACGAATGAAAATGGTGAAAATCTAAAAATGAAATATTTGCGAAAGGTCGATGGATCTTTGCTATCGTATTTTAGATTTTAGGATCTGGAGTACCTATCTGGAGGGAGTTTTCACCTGTTTTCAGGTGGTTGCTCCAGGCAGAATTTTGACATCCCTTTTCGCATCCCCTCACCACCC
>JALLAX010000116.1:0-16354 GCA_036939555.1 Discostella stelligeroides
AACACAAATAATAAGCATTCCTATCACAAAGAAGAAGAAACACACGTCGTTCACCTTCACCATTAACAATACCCAATATCAGCATCATCAATTACGTTTCAACGACGCAATTACTACCCTATCATCATCATCTTCTACGTCGACCTTCATCATGACTGTTAGTACTCGCAACGGCTCTGACAAAGATAACGCCGCCCGCCGAATTAAAGATAAGAAGGCCGCGGAAAAGGCATTGGATCTTGTCGTCGCGGACAACACTAAGAAGAGGGAGGAAGAAAAAAAGCGCAGAGCAGAGGCCAAGGCCAAGGAAGAAGCGGAGGAAAAGAAGAAGCGCGATGAGGAAAGGAGGAAGGAAAAGGAGAAGAACGCCACTAGCATAGGAGCGACTATGAAGGAAGCCCCTACGACGGGGATCAATGCGATCCTCACCGAATTGTCTACTACCCCCGGCGTGGAGGGGGATGCCAAGGAGGTGCCAGCGATTGATCTACGAGAGGCGGAGGACTCCCCGGAGAAGAAGAAGACGAAACAAGCTACACCCGCGACTACCAGCAACCTTAAAGCTGGTCGTTACAGCGCGCCACCACCCAAGGTATCACCACCTACCCGTCCTCCCCATAACTATGTCCATTCCAGAATCATTGTGGACGCAGCTATCACGCTCAAGAAAGCGGACCCTATCACCAGCTTCGCTGACGGACTCTGCACACTATTCTACAATGCCAGGATGGTGGATGAGCACTTCGTGATTGCCCCAATCAAAGACTCCCCCAACCCCACCTTCTGGTATTCATCTAGTGATATCCCAACTAATATGACCGCGATTAGCTCGCATATTAGTATTTCGGCTAATAACATTCGGAACTTCGAAAAACGCAACTGGGAAGGCCCGGGTAAAAAGGAAAAGGAGGAACCTTCAAGCACGGTGTACTTCGCCTTTGCCATTTGCTGCGATGTTGCCCCGGCGACGTTGTTAGCGCGAGTTGGAATTGAATGGACCAGAGCAGGGGGGTCTCGTCTTATGATCAAGAGTCTTCCGTGCTTCGATACAGTCACCCCACTCGTTTTCTACTACTTATTTAATGACACCCACCCTGAAACACTTCGAGAGGAATTTAAGAAGATTCTAACCCTCACTCAGAACCTTTGCATACACGATGTTACAGACATGTCGGACACGGACGTTATCCTTAACGATCTTCCTGAAATGACATTCAGGAAGTTGATTCCTAAGATCCCCGGACAAGACACTTCGGCCCTCAAGCACTTGTCAAATCGCGCACAGTTTGCTCGTCGTGCCTGGCACTTGGAATTGGAAGCCTCGTCTGCGGAGTGGGTGAAGGGATTAACCGAAAGGGCCAAACACTATGGCTGCTTCGAGATGTTCTGGGGGAAGCATGTCCATGTGACGGAGGTTACTACGAAAGACACTTCTGCGGTGGAGCTGAAGAGGCTTGCGGCCACGGTCAATCGTCATACGAACTACCAATGTAGTCTTACCGTGGAACTTCTGAAGGGAGTGGTGAATGTGGACGCCCCAACGAAGTACGTCACCATGAAAGCAGATGGGTCGAAGATGGAAACGGAATTCACTCTTCGTGAGATCCTTCTCAAGTACTTCAAGATGAGCGACGGACACTCTCTTGTGGCAGAAGTGCACCAACGTGTGGTAACATCTCCGGTTGAAGTGGTGGTCCCTTCGACAGAAGAAGCAGAGACCATGTTGGCGAAGATGAATCGCCACTTCCCTGCATTCATCTATTACTATCTGCTGGACAAGGGAATGGACAAGAAGTTTACGATCGATCTAGTCAACAACAGCTGCTGCCCAACACTGTCGGTGGAGATCCCAGACTGCGAATGGGATAGTGAGCAGATGATAGTTACGCTGAAGGAGGAAATCGAAGAGGAGGAGATTTACTCCAAGTTGGAATCGGCAAACTGGTTCAAGGATGAGATTGGACTCGGCATGGATGGAAAGAATAAGAAGAAGAAATTCCTCGACCCCACGCTCTTGTATGATATTGATGGTGATCGCTCCATCAAGACTCTTCACGAGCGCAACGATAAACACCATCGTAGCAAAGAGAAAAAGGAGGGGCAGGAGGAGGAGGAAGATATGATGTCAACGGACTCCGCATCCGACAGCGATTCTAGTAAGTCGCATCATGGCACGGCACTCGGGAAAGCAGGAGGCCCTTCTAAGAAGGGGGTCTCTTTCACTGCTGGTTCTAGTACTGAACTCAACCCAGGCCGCATTGATGCGGCGGGCAGCGGATAGTCACCACCAGCTACCCCTTCTCAACCATGGAAGGGGCACAGCGCAGGGCATCAAATGGTTTGTGTTATCGAGGGGATAATCCTAGGTGCGAGGAGTCCTCTCAACAAGTGTCTGTAAGAAATATACCCAGTTTTAATAGCGGCCGTCGGCGCCGTCAGCAAATAAGAGCTCGAAGATTCCGCACAAGCCAACAAACTCAGCGGACTATCGAGCTGATCGATGTTTTAGGGAACAGAAGAACAATTAGGAAACAAGGTAGAATGACTTGTATTAGCCATCAGTTTATCCTGGCAGCACTTGAACGACGATCTCTCCGGTTTCGGAGGTCATCGAATGATTTTGATTTAGATGCTGCGAATTTGCACAGGATAGATGACACAGAAACAGTGGACTTTGAAGAAAGACAGGAACGACAGGAGGATGTAATTAGATTGGCACGACGGGAGTGTCAAGACCTACAGGGGGTGTCAGATGAGGTACTGAAGGTGCATGGTGTTGCTCCAGGAAAGAAGCCAGATGGGGTCACAAGGCTGATATATGAAAACGTAAACGGGTTGAAGTGCTCTTGGACGAATAACGAGAAAGTAGAAAAGGCTAGAGAACTGCACGATGAACTGGAAATTGATATCGCGGCCTACAATGAGCACCGACTGAATATGAGGCATAAAGATAACTCAATTGGATTCAGTAGGCTTTTCAATGGAGGGGAAACGGAGATTCGTTCGGTGGTTGCCCACAACGTACATGAGAATGTTGGAAGGACGCAAGAAGGAGGGACAAGTATGCTGATGTTCGGCCCACTAACGGAGTATCTGGACATGAGTGAAGGTGGAAAAGATGAATCTGGACTGGGACGGTGGGTGGTTATGACACTGAAAGGAAGTGACAGCGTGATCACGCGTATAGTCTGTGGGTATAATCCGTGCGGCAATGACAAGCCTGACTCGAGCACCGTTTATCAACAACACAGGCGGTATTTCATCAACAAGGAAAACTCACTTTGCTGTCCAAGGGTTCGATTTCGAGAAGACCTAATTGAAATACTGACCAAGTGGCGAGGAGAAGGGAATCGACTTATCGTGTGTCTTGATGCGAACGAGAACATTTACCGGAAATCTATCGGCAAGGCCTTAACAAGTGCGGAAGGGCTAGGACTGAAAGAGGTAGTCGGTTCCTTCACAGGAAAGCAAATTGGCCCAACATACTTCCGTGGCCAAACTCCAATAGATGGAATCTGGGCGTCATCAGACGTCAGTATCGTAGGAGCGTGTATCATGCCTGCAGGTTTTGGCATTGGTGATCACAGGATGTTCGTGATTGATCTACACACGGATTCTTTGATAGGACTGCAGCCGCAGAAAATAATAAGACCGAAAGCTCGAAGGCTCAACTCCAAAATTCCCGGAGCGGCATTGGCATATCAGGAGCGGTTTGAACGGCTTCTTCTGCAGCATAGGATCATCGAACGACTCGGGAAGGCGCATGACGAAAGTAAAGACAATGAAGAGGCGGAGACTCGGATCAACGCCATCGATGTCGAATGCGGGCAATACATGCTGAGTGCAGAGAAGAAATGCAGAAAGATAAAGTCTGGAAGAATCCCGTTCTCCCCAGAGGCTGCGCTTTGGATCCGACGGAGTCAAGTTTATCGGTCGATTCTGCGTTTTCATGAAGGTAAAATCCGGAATAGAGGCAACCTCAAACGTACTGCTCGGAGGTGCGGGATTGCACAACCGCTTCAGCTCCCGATTGAAGAGGTACGCATAAGACTGCAGGTCTGTCGGGAACAGTGTGAATACTTCCGTAACAACGGTCACAGGCACCGTCAACGACACCTCCAGGAGCGGTTGAAGGTGGCAAGAGAGGAGGAGGATGAGGAAGCCGAAAAAGCCATCTTGGCTATCATCATCAAGGAACGGAGTAAGATACGCTGGAAGAGGCTCAACTACGCCATGGGAGCGCACCGCAAAGGTAGAAGTGTGCATTTGGTACAAGTTGAAGGAGTGGACGGGGCGATTGCAGAGTTCACAGGACAGGAAGCAGTACAAGAAGCTATATGGTCTAATATTCACCGGCAAAGATTTTACTTGGCAGAACAAGCCCCGATCTGTAATGGAGACCTTCGGGAAGACTTCGGGTATAATGCTAATACCACGGCTGCGGCGGCAGTACTACAAGGAGTGTACGACCCCACCTTCGCGGTTGAGGAGGCGACCCAGGAATTGTTTGAAACGGTGGCAGAGATTCGGACTCGGGTGCCAGCGGACTCGGTAGATCACTATATTTCGCATGGACAATGGTCAAACTTTTGGGTCAAGTCTAATGAAGCAACGTCGTCCTCACGCTCAGGCCGACACTTTGGGTTCTACATTGCAGGCGCCAAGTCTCCGCTAATCTCACATTACCACGCGCTACAGACGACCATTATTCTTCGTCGTGGTATCAAGCTGGAGAGGTGGGCTCAAGGTCTGTCTGTTATGCTGGAAAAGGTGCAAGGCTGCTCGCTAGTTTCTAAATTGAGATCAATACTTTTAATGGAGGCAGACTTTAACTGTGCCAACAAAATCCTATATGGAATAAGGATGCTGGAGAATGTTCGGAAATACAATTTGATGCCAGACGAGATATTCAGTGAGAAGAATAGGACGGCAGACGACGGGACTTTGGCAAAAACAGTATTCTATGACCTCGTCCGTCAATCAAGACGTCCAGCCGGCTTGAGCTCTGTCGATGCAGATAACTGTTATGATAGGATTGCGCACGCAATCACGTCATTAGTTATGCAGGCCTTCGGCGTCCCCAGCGTGACCGTCGGCACTATGCTTAAATCTATCCAAGACATGAGATTTTTCCTCCGGACTGCTTACGGCGACTCTGAAACGGCAGCCGGCTCGCATATAGAGGTGAAGACTCAAGGACTGTGTCAGGGGAATGGGGCTGCCCCAGCCGGGTGGGCAGTTGTTAGTATTACTATTCTGCAAGCACATAAGAAGAAAGGGCACGGACTGAAGTTACTATGTCCAATCACCCATCTCAAGGGTCATATTGCGGCCGTGTTGTACGTAGATGACACAGATGTAATACATCTAGACCTGCAGGAGGAAGAGACTCTCACGGATGCTCATCATCGACTACAGGAGAGTGTTCTCAGTTGGGGCAACTTGTTAATTGCTACTGGAGGTGCATTGAAACCAGGAAAATGCTTTTATCATCTGATTTCCTTTGAGTTCGATCAACACGGTAACTGGAGATACGCAGAAAATCACGAGAATGAAGAGCTGCAAATAGTAATACCTCTGTCAGACGGTACGACTGCTGAGATTGAGCACTTAGCAGTAACAGAGGCACACAAGACATTGGGCTCGATGACCTGTCCTACGGGGAGTGGAGAGGCGGCTGTGAAGCAAATGCGTGAAAAAGCCCAAGGTTGGCTGGATAAAGCAAGCACTGCGAAGCTATCGCGTCGGAACTTCTGGTTTTTGATGGAGACAACATTCTGGCCTAAAGTCGGTTTCGGTATCTGCAACAATACTGCCTCGCTTGAAATGCTACAAGAATGTTTGCAAAAGATATATTGGCAATTAGTCCCGCTCGGAGGACTGCGATCGTCGGTGAAACGAGAATTAAGGCAACTGGCAACCGGGTTCTATGGCGGAGGTTGCCCAGACCCGGGGGTGGAGTGCGCGGTGGCTCAGGTGAACAAACTTCTGATGCACTACGGTTGTAACACTACAGTGGGTCTAAAACTTCAAGCGTCCATGGAATTCTTCATCATCGAACTCGGACTGTCAGCACAACCCTTCGAATTAGACTACGAGCGGCACAATAAATTTGCAACTCACTGTTGGATCAAGACGGTCTGGGAGAAAGCCCATGCGTACGGTTTTAGAATTGAACTCGGGAATATCAACCTCAAACCACCAAGAGAAGGTGACGCCTGGCTAATGGCGGAGCTCCGACGTCTAGGGTTCGATGAGTGTGAATTGGCGCGTCTCAATCGAGTTAGGTTACATCAACAAGTGCTCTTCCTGTCGGATGTACTAGATGCGAGAGGCACGGCGATTGACAAGAAGTACCTAAGGCGTAGACCTTCCCAGGAACATTGGTCTCGACTCACGTTCCCAATTGAACATCCACCGGAAAAGGACTTTCGATTGTGGTCACGTGCTATATACTGTGTGGGGGCAAATTGGAGAGGACGAGGTCGAATGAAGGGGTACACGGAGTGGGGACACAAGAGATGGGACTGGAGGTATGATGGGGAAGAGGAGACTCTGTATCATCTGAAGGGCGCAACGATGGATGTATATAAGGCGTCACAATTTCCAGGATATGTGAATAGGCGGAACTGCTGGTCGCGGTCGCAATGGGATATTCCGACAGTGGAGAAGGGAGACTTCTGCACTACGAAGGAAGTGGCTCTCGGAGTACAGGCAGTGGTCTCGCATACACCCTTACCAGGGAGGCAGCAGAATGCGGAGACGTTCTGGGATGTTCTTTTGGAGTGGGGTTGCTGCTGGATGTGGGAGCATCTTCAGATGGTTGGTGATGACACCTGGGTGAGAGACTCGATAGCAGATAATTCCTGCATTGCGGTTACTGATGGGTCGTACATCAAGCAGGTACATCCGGAATTATGCGCTACGGCTTTCATCTTGGAATGCTCAAAAGGGAGAGGCAGAATGGTAGGCTCCTTCGCAGAAGCATCTTCGGCCGCAAATGCATATCGGGGAGAACTACTAGGACTAATGCAAGTGCATCTTATCTTGCTAGCGGTGCAACGGACTGCTCCGGATCTCTCCGGCGAGGTACTGATCTACTCCGATTGCCTCGGGGCGCTAGGTAGAGTCTCCAATCTCCCACCCGGAAGGATTCCGACCAAATGTCGGCATTCAGATATCCTCAAAAATATACTCGTCAATTGCTGTGATCTATCCTTACAACGAGTATTCAGGCACGTGAAAGCACACCAAGATGATCGCGTAAGCTACGACAAACTAGATCGGCCTTCACAATTAAATTGTGCTGCGGATGAAGGTGCTAAACGAGAGATTCTTGAGGCAGACGTGACAGAGCTCCCAGCCCAACGGAGATTTCCTCTCGAACCGATCTGCTGCTTCATTGGGAAGGAGAAGATCACGTCAGACACGGGGCCACAACTCCGCTTTCTGGTTCACCGACAGAAGGCTCGGATGGTGTTCGATCGCTGTCAAGTGCTTAATAGTGAGCAATTCGATCTGGTAGCATGGAAATACGTTCACACAGCTTTGGAAGAGGTGCCACGATGCTTTCAACTGTGGGCGTGTAAACAGGTTTTTAATATTGCAGCTACTAACGGGCTGCGATCTCGGTGGACAGAAGGTCTGTCTAAACGCTGTCCAAGCTGTCGACGTCGTACTGAGACGAGCGCGCATGTGTTATACTGTAATGAGGCTGGACGGGTTGAGACGCTAATGAAAACCATCGACCTGCTAGAGGAGTGGTTGGAAGAGGCTGATACTGACCCAGATCTGTTGCAGTGTTTAATACTATATGCAAGGTCAAGAGGAGAGGAATCGATGGAATATATCTGTCGGCATGTTCCACGCTTCCGTCGGATGGCAGAGATGCAAGACAAGCTAGGGTGGAGACGGTTCATGGAAGGCATGATTACAGAACAGTTAATAGAGTTGCAATACCATTTTCTCACCATTCGGGGGTCAAGGCGAACAATTAAGTCCTGGGCGACGGGACTGGTAATAAAATTGTTGGAAATAACACACGGGCAGTGGTTGTACCGAAATGTGGTGGTTCATGATGCACGGGCAGGGACGATAGCTACGCTGAGGAAAGAGGAGATTCAGAGGGAAATAGAGCATCAACTGGCTTTGGGGGAGCAGGAGTTGCCAGAGGAAGATAGGTTCCTCCTGGAGGTGAATATTGAAGATCTGGAGCACTCGTCGGGAGAGCGACAGGAGTACTGGTTATTAGCTATACAAGCAGCTCGAAAGGCCGGGATGATGACACGGGATGATTCGGAAGCAGAGAGCGAGGTGGAGGATAGCTCGGCAGTGGACAGTTCTCTAGAAGATGGGCATGATTTGCTTTAAATCCCTGTCGTTTAGACAGGGTTAATTGGGGCTTTCAGTAGCCTATTTTACCCAGGCACGCAGTTGTGTGCTCTGGAAGAAGAGTAGCCCTCTTTGCGGTCCTGTACTGCCAAGCTGATTGGCACCTGCCCTCGGCTTTCGAAGACTCCCGACTCGGTTAAACTGGTCTAGGTAGCGATAATACCTAATTTTTTAAGTTGTTCTGTTTACTTGAACCGATGACTGTGTCACGGCTCGTCTGTCCATCACCACAATTTTTTGGCGCCAACAACTGTTTCTGCAATTCTGTGAGCGGCCGCCGAGAGAGCCAAAAGAGCCGAGAGCCGATGCCCACCGATGCCTACGATCGAGCCGATGCCGATACCGCCGACCAAACCCACATGAATGACCTTGGGCATGACCTTCCGCTTTCTCCGATTCTCTCTCTTTCTAATCTGGTGTACTATGGGGTTATCACATATGATTCATCGCCTCTCTCTCTCTCTCTTCCGGTTATTTTGAACGTAATGATGGTGTTGTCGAGCAGCGATGAGCGTGGCGGTGCATCGGCCATCCAAGGGAGAATGTCCAAGACCGATGCTGATGACAAAGTAATAATGGGTCAGACATATCATGAATTCCAAGCGGATAGAGATCTCTCGCAGAACAAGGCAGCAACGCTCCGCTCCCTGTAGCCTTTCTAGTCTTCCTGATGACGCTACACATCATGTCAGTGTGGATCCATCAACGAACAGGATTGGCAAGAGTGAATTTAAAGGCTCGCCCATAAAATGCGTCGAGATTCCCTCCGCTGTCAAGGTCATCGACGAAGCAGCATTTCGTGAATGTAAGAGGATGACAGACGTCGAGCTCTGTGAGGGATTGGAGCAGATTAAAAAGGAAGCATTCCTATCCTGCATGTCACTGAGGGGGGTCAAAATTCCATCGACTGTCAAAGCAATATGCAAGAGTGCATTCAGCAATTGCACCAACTTGGAGTTTGTAGAGCTTGGAAAGGGGCTCGAACATATTGGGAATCTTGCATTTCTACAATGCTCATCATTGAAGTGCATGTTCATCCCATCCACAGTCGAGATAATTGGCGAGGGTGCGTTTCAACATTGCGTGCAGATGGTTCATGTTACCTTTGAGGAGGGACTGAAGCACATCAAGAAGAAAGCATTCCTTAATTGCACTTCGTTGAAGCAAATCAAGATACCATCGAGTGTGCAAGTGATTGGAGCAGGAGCATTCCGAAAATGCACACGATTGCAATGTGTACAACTTGACGAGGGACCGGACCATGTTCGTAATGGAGCATTTGATTTTTCCAACTCACCAAAGCGCATCAAAATTCTATCAACAATCAAGAAGATTGATGAAAGTGCATTCAGTGGGTGCACGCAATTACGGAGTGTTACACTTTGTGAAGGACTCGAAAGAATCGGGAAGAAGGCATTTGAAGGTTGCAAAACGCTTGAACGCATTGTGATTCCGTCAAATGTTACCGTCATTCATGAGAGAGTATTTTATGGCTGCAGGCATTTAATTCATATCGCTCTTAACGATGGTCTTGAGTGTATTGCAAGTGAGTCATTTNCTGAACTGTAGATCCCTGCGGTCGATGAATATGCCCTCCACTGTCAAGGATATCCATCCCAGTGTTTTCCTCCACTGTCGAGCTTTGGTGTCAGTGGAGTTTAGTGAAAAAATTGAGCAATTTGTGTCTCTAGAGTCGCTACGAGAATGGTGGCATCAGGGGGTTTCGGAGCTTTCATTAATGACGTATTGCTTTTTAGTTCGATGTAGTATTCCTGAACGCTTTGGTGCTCTGACTGTGAGGAAGTGGCAGGTAGAGATTCACAATATGCTCAAACACATTCCATCTATGGTTTCCGAGAAAATGGGCAATTACTATGATCAAATTGATTCCAAGCTTGTAGTGTATGAATGGTTGCAAGGTGCTCTCCCATTGTTGGAACTAGCAATCTGGAAATCGTACATGTCGTCGGAGCAGCAAGATTTGAGCAAAGGCAACCTCAACGCCGCCTCCAGAAAGTCGGAATGCCGCAACAAGTGTGGTGCAAATATTATCATTCCGAATGTGAATTCATTTCTCTTGGAAGATTGATATCTACTCGAAAGTTCTAAGGCAAGAGTATCTTAAAAGTGATTTATGTAGAAATCACCCAGCAGTAACCTCTCGTAAATTCGCCTGCAACGTGACTTGTGAAATTTCAGTTGTAGTATTGCAAATCACGTGAAAGCTGATACTGACAACAGCTGGCACTCTCTCATGATGGGACCGATAATTCTCGATATCGTACCATGTCTTAGTGGTATTATTATTTGTCAATAACTCAGAAGAACTACTTGTTCCTTCAAGAGAGAAAATTAGTTTGGGCTACTAAAAAGACGCAATTATTCTAACATTTGATTAACCCCGATGGACGTCTGTCGAAATTTTATGATGCCTTCCAATCTACGTCATCCACTTTACAGGCGCAAACCAGCCTGACATCTTGTTTGTTGCATTTGATTTCCTCTTCGAGTTTTCCTTGCCAGTCGCCTTTTTCGTAGTCGTCTTGCTCTTTTTCTTTGATAGGCGCATGCTCTTCCTCGTCTCAGGAATCTTTTCTTCTTCCTCCTCTCCGACCTTCTCAAATAATCTCAACATACCTGCATTTTATAAGGGGAAATAAACATCAAAGAGAATAATGTTGTGAGATCAATTATCTCCAGTCCATCGGAGAGACCGAGGTGGGACTTACCAGGCAACTCGTTGGGTGCGACACGTTCAGTCTCAAGATCATCGTACAGGATCAAACAATATGATTTCCCAAGGATCTGTTCCAACTGAACCACCGTACCTCTGCTTAGGTAATGTCCTTCGAAAAACTTTGCAACGCGTTCGCCCACGTGGTTGTTGAGTGAGTGATTTCCCACTCCTTCCACCGCACCTGTCACAACCTCTGCATTTTCATCAATAATAGAAAACGATGTCCTTTTCCCTTCCGAAGCCGCCCATGATTCATCGCCTGAAACACGACAGGGCATGTCAATGTGAGTTAGTCATCCCCCATAGAACATAAATTCGAACTGAAGAAGAAATGGTAGATATATAACTCACCAGACAAGTTAACGTCAGCGACAAACGATTGAGTAGTAGCACTAATACTTGCTTCGCCGCCACGCTTACGCAAACTATCCTGTTTGCTAAGAACACAGGCGATCCCGTAATGAATAATGTGTTTTGACGATTCCACTGAATATTGACGAGCATTCAACAATCCGTCGTGTGACATGGAGGGCGTGGTCTGTAGGAAAGGCATTAAAATGTCCTCATTTCCACCAGTGCAAAAGACCCGTCTTCCACTGTTAACTATTGTCTCAATTGGAGCGTTTAGCTCAGTGGATGAGAGCCAATTATGGATGACATTCCGACCTTTCAATGCAAGTCCAGTACAATCAGCAACGTGCAGGATCTTCCCGTTGCTGTCCGTTGAAGAATACGTCACGGCCATTCCCCGGCGAGCATCAAAAACTAATGCGGGATTGCCATGCAAATGAATTGCACCAGCCAGTATAGCAAGTTGATCTGCTGTCCCCCTTGGGGTGCCCTCCTCATTCGGAAAGAATGCATCTTTCCCAATCACAACGAATCGACAGGGTAAAACCTTCCACATCCTGGCGAGAAGGTCCTCCTGGACATTTTGGTCGAGGGTCGGGGCGCTCACAACATAGACAGAGATCAGCGCAGCAGAGCGCTTTTTGGATTGCTCGTCGTCAAACGCAGTGGTGACATCCATGGTTTTGCCATAGATGTAGTCGTGCACATGAGGGTCATCGGTAAGGTATTGACTCAGAATAACTGCTGCGCTTTTGCTCTCCAAAAGTTCCGTCGTCAGAAAAGGAGTTCTGTATCGTTGTGGTAGAATTAACAATGAGAATGACTGATGCAACGAGTAGTGATTAAAGCTGTCAATACGCACCTCCAGAACATTTTCGGAGTATACCCTTGATCCTTTCCCACATGAGTCGCCCAATGCAAATGGGAATCGCTAATGAAGATGGAAAAGATCAATTCCTCATTAGACAATGGTGCTGCGGTAGGCCGTGTCGATGTTGTCGTCATCATAGTGATGATGATGCTGTTGATGGATGATGGTGAAGGCGACGATTTGAGGTGTTCTTGAAGTCTCGTTCTCGTTGTATTGCTTGAAATTGCGATGTCACGATGGCAAGGAACGAAATCGAAATTTATGAGCGATTACAATATCCGTCATCTGTCATCGTTTGTCATTCTGTGCGTTAGGAGTACCTGCCAGCATGTCCTGCAGCTGCTGATCTGATGGACTTCAACCGATGTTGATCTTTCCACTTGTGTTGCATCTAGGTAAACAAAAAAGCTTCCGCGTGGTGTAGCGACGAGACTTAGTGCGATACAGGCACACATAATGATATCTGTCACCTTTCATCGTTTGACATTCTCTCTCTAGAGCAGGAGCTGATTGACTTCGACCGAGGTTGATTTTTTATTTTTCCTCCCGCGTTGTGTCCCGGCTTAACAAAGCTTCCACGTGGTGGTGGTTTGCAACAACGAGACTGCCTCCAGAGAGCGCGATGCCGGCATTCACTTCCGCTTGCACAAAACCAAGTGTTCCGCTTATTTGTATCGTGATAAGGAGTGAAATTCTCCCTGCGCATCCATAATTTTGCCATATGCCTTCCCTCTCTCTAAAATATCCCATATAGTTTGCTTAGATACAACTTTAACCAGTTCGAGTGCACGTTCCTTCATCAATGAATCACGTTTGAAATCTAATATAATTGTTGGTGGTCGTTTGTCTGCACCATAAAAATCAAAATAATCGGATGGGCGTGCCAGGAAACTACCGTCAATATGTGGCTTGCCACGAAAGTTGGAGGTTAATTTCCCATCTAAAAACCATGGCTTTATATAACAGTATGGAGGCAAGAGGAAAGGAGAATAAGAAGATACGATAATTGAACCAGCGATGCGACAAGAAAAGAAGAACAGTAGTGCTCTTACCAAGTGCACACTTGCCATATTAGCTTGGATTAAGTCTTGCCGATTTTCGAATTGGGATATTCTTCTTTTACCAAATGATGGAATTGGTGTCAAGAGAATGTGGAGCTAAACCAGAGATGATAATTGGTGTTTGTTGGATCTACCTCATGGTAACAAAAGATGAATAACACTACATACTGCGTGACCTACCTCTCCGCCCTTCTTCACCCTATCCTCAGCATCCTCCGGCAGTAATTGGTCCAGCCATTCATAAATTAAATTCCCCCATACTCCTTGCAGTCCCAATGGACGCTCCCACACATTTGCATCCTCGGAGAGGGACAATGCCAATTCTGTCGCTTGTAGTGGACAAACATTCATTTTGGCAAGAGTTGCCGACAGAGCACCAGCGGATGCTCCCGAGAGGAATGATTCGGATAGATCGTATCCTTCGTCTTGGAGATAGGCCTATACAAAATTGCAGAGAAACCGGTCTTAGTTGTTATTCCATCATAACGTGGCTACACAATAATCGATGATGGAAATTTTTTTCAAGTATAAAGACTCACAATCACGCCAGCTTGCCAGTAAAAGAAGAGACCGCCCCCCGGAAAGGCTATACACACATCTTTACTAGTTGCATCATTATTATTTTTTCTCAAAGTCAAGGCGGAAGAGACGACGATTGTCTTCGATAGTATGGGTCGATGGTACCATGGCAACGGATGCGGAGGCCACGAACGAGGTATTGAATTTGTTGGGTGATGAAGAAATGCCGACGCCACTGCCGCTACTGTCATCAGTGAAAGTGCAAGTAGTGCTGTATTACGGCGGGACGGCATGTTGGTTGTCTACGATCATCGATCGTAATTCTTATCTTATCCGTCAAATAATAATGTCAATGGTTGTCGAAGGTTTGACATGTTGCATGTGCATGGTACACCTTAGATAGTACATAAAACTAGTTTGATGATTATGATCTAAGATCTAAGTGATGCATAATTGTTTTGGCGGGTTCGCTCCTCGAACAACGATTACCTGACAAGTACCATACCAAAACGTAGATAGATACCATTGCGAATTGTGAACGCAATGACTCTATGGTACGTAGTTGTTGTTCATGACATAAAGAGTGAATGATCTTCTTTATGTCAGTTCCGCTCGCGTTTGCTGTTCCTTGGTGTGGTAGCCATGCGTTCTTCCATCTTCACCCTTCCACATCATAAATAATATCCCTATCGTTCCGACGCTCCATTAAAAATACTAGTTCGAAGACGAAGAAGCACCATGAATCTCTCCCAACTTGCATTCACCCTTCTCCTTGCGGCTGCCGCCACAACCTCGACCAATGCCGCGAAACAGGTGCATGAAGTCGAAGTAGTGATGAAGAAGCACGACAAGAAGCAGCGCAACAACAACCGCAAGCTCCGTAATCAGAAGATGCGCAAGCTCAATAGGGCCATGTCCATCCCTACCTCCGACATGCCCGTCTCCCCCCGGATCATTACCGATAGCCCCACACCCAGTCCCGCCGATGGTTCCGACGAACCGACCAAGGAGCCAACGCCAGCTCCCACCGGCAACGACTGCGATGACATTGGCGATGTCAAGGAAACCCGAAGCGGCGTCGTGTACGACCTTCGCTTTTCCGGCAATCAATCCTGCCGCGATGCCGAGGGAAACCGTTACGAATACGGTGAGATTGACAACATCAACAACTTCGACGATTGTGCCGAAACATGTGTTCAGGATGTACCCGCGGCGGTGCTATCGCACTTTCGTGGTATTGACTTTGTTTGCCAGAACAAGGGGGCTGGAAGCAGGAGCAACGAGGAGGGAGAATCATTTGTCCAAGGAGGAGATACGTGTCGTTGCTTGTTCGACGCTGGCACCCTCGAGAGCAATTCTCGCGCCGTGGTAAGTGATGGCGTGTTTGATTCGACGAATACCGATGGTACCGGAAAGGGCAGTGTTGGCCATGGCGGTAGTCGTGCCAGCAAGTTCCAACGTGTTGGTACCACCGAAGATAAGGAAGTTGTCTGTGTTGAGGTTGAGTCGTCCACATTGGTGGATGTTGCGATTGCTTAATTGAGTGATTTAGAAGCAGGGGTTTGTATTTAGGGGAACATCGATGTTTAGATGCAAGTTCTTCGTGCACCAATCTTAATAATCATAGGACACACTTGCGCTCTTGTAATGACTGGTATATCTTCTTCTGTAACCATCCATGTAGTCAATTCTCTACCAAAGAATCAAGACATGTTTGGAATAACACGGAACGGGTCGCGGTCTTACAATCCATGACGATGGATGATTGTCCAGGATTTGGATAAGACAATATTATATTAACTCAATCCAGTTCATCAAAGACCATCTCATCAACCGTAGTAGCCAACTCTCCCAAGTCCCGTGGTATTACCTGTACCATACCATCCCTAACGGAGCATCACGGTGGATGCTGAGGTACCACACACATACAACATTCTAAACACACTTGAATTATTTTTCCGCGAGGTAAAGAAGTACGAATCAATAATTATTCAGAACTACAATTCCCTCTTGGGGAAGACCCACAATAATCTCGCCGCGATCCTCCACGCCGCAAATTAGTCATAACAAGGGAACTAGAAATTATTCTCTCTCCGCAGAGTGAGATAAATAAAAATGACTTAACAGCATGGAAGTATTATGATGCTTCATTTTTTTTGTCGCATTGTCATGTCGTGATTGTTTGTCTACAATACTCTCACGTCGTCGAATCATCACTCAGTGGTTCCTTCATACACAAAGATTCACCTCGATGAAGACCATAATCATCATCCCCACATCATATTATTGATGGCGTACTATGGTCTCTGGGGAGAGGTAGAGCACCATTCCAGCCGGCCATCGAGCGTGTGCAATCATATCAATATCAACAATTAATATTATGATGAGAGTGTTTTTTTAAGGTTATTTAAGGTTAATATTTTC
>JALLAX010000117.1:0-29593 GCA_036939555.1 Discostella stelligeroides
CGGTGGAATGGAAGTAATCTATCCGAATCACGCTACGTTTGGCTACCACTCTTTTTTGATGGTTGGACTGGCCATCCTCTCGTGAGATGGTACGATGAGTGGAGCCCCTTAGAGTGGCCCGCATGAAATTCATTCATTTTCTGTACATTGTCATAATCCAAAGCTTCATTCAAAAATAATATCGACATAAACAACGAATATTATATTTCAAACGATAAACCCTCTCGACGGATGCTAACTTTGATAAATACTAGCCTGCTCCTGCCTCCTTCCTCAGCAATTCCTTCATCCTCTTATCATGCGCACGTATCTTCTCTCCCACCTTTCTCATCTTCTCCTCGACTATACTTTCCAATATCATCTCCATAATTGGAAAGACAATTACAATTAACATTGCAACAAACGCTTCCAATCCCAGTAATGTGCTATATCTCCAAAATTTACCACGAAGCCACAATGACAGCAGTAGCGAGAAGATTGAAAATCCCACAATAATACCACGTGTCTGCTTTTCAAATGAATTGCATAAGAAGGATGACATGACTGTAGTTTCACCCAACCAGAATGTCCAGCTCCATTCGAGGTAGGTGGTTACAACCGCTGCCGCCACTACTCCAACCTCCTTTGCTGCAGAAGCAGACGTATCCGCCGTGTCTGGTGTTGTTATCATCACGTATCGTCGTCCCCGATACATGCAGTATATTCCAAAGGCAATCATGATTGGAGAGAATGATTCCTTGGCAACAGCCCATGATATTTTGACATTGCTCCCCGATAGCGTTTTTTTGAGGGAACTGTACAACTTGTAGGAGAGGAAGGTAAGTGCACCGATTGCCAGGTAGGTCTAAATTGTTTGATTTATTGATTTCATGGATGTTGTGCAAATATTGATGATATATAATCGAAATCCCGACGATGAGGAGTAAATAAAAGAGGAGTGAGTTAAAACTGTGGCGACGAAATAATGCATTTCACTTCACACATCACTCCCTCACAAATTTACACATCTCATCATCATAGAAAGATGATCTTTCTATCAACTCACCAAGATGGTATACCTCGATATAACTACTGACACCACCCCCATCAATCCAGTACGGACCACCACTTGCAAAACCACCGCGAGGGAAGCACTCGCCAGATGTCCCATGACTGTTTCGGTCTTACTCCCTCCTCCGGTATCACCCCCACCATTACTATTGTTGCTATTCTTATTGTTGTTGCTTTTCTTGTTCTTGTCCTTACCGTGTTGTCCACTACTACTACTTGCTTCACCTTTTTTCGTCTTGGTGGTATTGGCGGTGGAAGACTTGTTGGTTGGACGATGACGACGATGTGTCCCCTCATTAATGGAAGTATCCTGTTTTGTGCCATCATTGCTATTGCTGTTCGCGTCAAGTACACTATTCCTCAAATCATCATCATCATCATCATTCTCCACTTTTTCATTTTCTTCTTCTTCCTCTTCTTCTTCTGTAGTTGCAGTCGCTTTCTCCTCCTCCTCCTCCTCTTCGGCATCATCATCCAAATCCAATCCAAGCAAATCATACTCTCTTCGTAATTTGGAATTGCTCAACACAATCTTGGCACGATTCAACATTCGGAATGCCTCGGCATTCCCCGTACGTCGGTCGGGATGGTGTTTGAGTGATAAACGACGGTAATTCTTCTTGACTCTTTCGAGATCAATGGATGATGATGACAATGATGAGTCATTGTTGTTGTTATTATATTTCAAACCCGAGATGGCTGAATCCATCAGGCTGCTATTATTTGGTTTGGGTATGCCTAGATATTCGTAGTAGCCATCGGGGGAAAGGAGGATTCGCATTGCCTCGTGGGTGGGGAGAGCGGTGGGAATGCTGCCGCCATTACTGCCGTCATTGCTTCCGGCATCTGATGATGCCATGGATGCGGAGCGAGATACTGTTGCTGGTACTGGTGGTGATGATTTGTTGATGGCCATGATCGCGGACTGCGGACTGGTCGTAATAGGTCATAGCAATAACCTGCAATAACCTATCACCTATCTGAAATGTCAAATGTCGCTGAATCCACCTGTTCCGTGTGAAATAATCGAGCCGATTAGACTAAAACTGCTCCGATTCCAATTTGCAATAAAAACCAAAAATAAAACACACGCAATAGCGCCACCACCACCACCATCCACCATAGTACAGTGCTCCAGGCCAGTGCACCGCCCTGCTTAAAAGTAAAATAAAAGCTCATGACTCTGACACTCAGACTCAGGTGATCCATCCCATTATTTCACTCAAACCATGATGTTGTCTCATCGACGAAGAAAACATTTGTCTGTGGTGGTGACGTTTGGTGTTGCCATCATCGTCACTCTGAGCATGGCGTCTTTGTTGCTGCCATTGGCTTCAACTACTATCTCAGTTATTGACACTGACACCACTGCAAATAATAGCAGTAGCAACAACTACAACAACAACAACAATATTGATCATTACAACAACAACAGCAACAATCAAACTCGACAATATTCTTCTCATCCACCCCCATTACAATCAGAATCAGTTTTCCGTCGAAGGCTCAATGACAACACAGACACAAACGTGAACAGCAATGATGGGGAACAATCCTACTACGACCATCCCAACTACTACGCCTACCTCATTGTGCACTACCACAAGACGGGTCATCATCTATCCCACCAACTGCGGGATTTATTATTGCAAGCATCCAACATGTCAGCATCATCATCACTACAACTCTACTCGAACGAACAAGAACATGCCTTCAAATCACGAAATCACGAAATGGATTCTGGTTGTCCCACGCACATGTATTTACCACCGGGGATGCTATCGGTGCAGGCGGCGCCGGACTTCTTCTGTGATCCTGAAATACTAGCCGAGTATTTGCTTCGGAATGTAAAGGTGATGATGGTTACCAATCCTGCGCAGACGGAGGATAACACCAACAACAACAACAACAACAATAACAACATTGTTTCCAGTACCGATGATACTATCAGTTTTCCCAATGTACAACAACAACAACAACAACAACAACAACAACAGCAACAACAACAACAACAACAACAATACTTTCCCCCTCGCGAAAAACGAGGCATCAAAATTATTCACCTAGTACGTAATCCCTACACCCTTGCCATCAGCAATTGGATCTACCACACTCAATATCCCACGCCGGAACCGTGGGTCAAGAGCATTGATCCATGCACACCCGAATTTTGGAGAGATCATCACGAATCTCTTGCAACGATGGTCTCTTCTACACTAGTATCGGGATTGCATCCCATTATGCAATATGAAGATTTTGATGCCCTTCATTCCATATGCACGTCTCTTTTTCGGGCCATGCCCACCTCCCAAGAATGGAGCTACTACACTCATCTGCGACACTTGGAACCACCCACGAATGCATTGTCGTTGGCGACATCTCATATGATGATACAAGGGATTAGCGGTGGAGATATATTGCGCATGGCCAATAATATAATAAAATTGAAACAGGTCCAGCAGCTAGAGGAGAGGGTGCGGTTGTCACGGCATGATTTGTCCCTGGCACAATCATCATCTTCATCATCGACGACAACTCCAAAAATGATACAAGTATTAACCCTCTCCATGGATGAATTCATGACACATCCAGGAGAATCCACACTTCGATTCTTGGATTTTGCATTACACGATACTGTATCAAGGGAAGTAAAGGAAGAATTGGCCATGCAGTATGAACGATCGTACAATGAGAAATTAAGTGATGCAGGAGACATACATATAACGGCGAATAAGGTGGTAACAAATGGACAAGAAGTGGATTTGGTACAAAGGAAGGAGGAATGGATAGAATATTTGCGTAGACATGAATTGTTTGGTAGAATATTGGGAAATATTGAGCTTTTGGTCAATGGAGCCCTAGAAGAGGGTGGAGGATGAGATAGGAGAGCGAGAGAACGAGTTGGAGGTTAATGAGGGGAACTCGTGTTTGTTTCAATTCGGTATCATGATGTGCGTAGAAGAGTAATGATCTATAACCCCTATAATTTATCTGGTGAGCGTTGTCGAAACACACGTCTCTCCTCAGGAGGCGAAAACATCATAGCCCCCTCAAGGAATTACAATAAACTGTGGAAAGGGGTCACATGGGTGGATAACAGCTACAAAGTCTCTCACCAACACACTAAATCATCGTTAACGTAAATCATCCATAGGACCGGGAACAAATATTATGAATGCCACATGTGCTCTAAACCAACATTGTCTTCTGAAAGTCGTCGAAAGCTTGTTGAAGAATACGCATGTTTACGCCCATATCTTCAGGTTTGTATCCCAAGAACCTGTGCAGAGGGCATCGCCCTTGGCATTCACACCCAAGCAAGATACTCGATTCTCATGCGGTGTCGGTAACGCGTAGGCAGCCTGCGATGAGTCTGACAACGTGTCCCAAACATACGTGTTGAAATCGTCGTACCCTCCAAACATGAGCCGTCCCGATTTGCTGAAGGCCACTGATGTAATACCAGCCGTGATTCCATCGCTCTTGAATTTATTCACCTCGCCGTAACATCTCATGTCGAACAATCGGCAAGAAGAGTCATCGGACCCCGTACCAAAGGCATTCCCATCGGGGAAGAAGGCAACCGAGTTGATATCCTGCTCATGTCCCTTGTGAGTTTGGACACACTTTCCAACACGAAGATCCCAGATCCGAGCCGTCGTATCCACACTTCCCGAAACGAAGATGTTGGAATTCTCGGGACTGATCGAAATGGACATTACATCGCCAGTGTGGTCCGTGAAAGTTTTGAGAACATCTCCGCTCGTAACGTCCCAGTATATGCAGCTCGAGTCGCCCGATGATGTCACGATGTGTCCCTCGTCAACAAAGCGGCAGCAACTAAGATACCCATCATGCGCAACCAACTCTTTCACCGCCCTCGTATTCGTCGACTGTTGCTGAATATTGTAGATCGAACACACATTATCCAAGCCTCCGCACGCAATCAGATTTCCCTTGGATTGTTCAAAGGCACAGGTCATAACCCACGACGAACGGAGTGGGATGGCCTGAACTTTATTGGTGGTGTACGCATTCCAAATGATTAATTTGCCATCCTGCGATGCCGAAACGAGTGTTTGGGAGTCCCCCGCCCAATGCATGGCATAGACTTTGCCAAAATGTCCCTTGAGTGTCCGACGCATTTTGATGGGCTTGCGAATTTCACGGAGAGGGCCCTGGGCAGAGGATACTTTTCCCATTGAGCTACTCTTCTTCTGTGCACGGATGTTTTTTATCTGCTCTTTGAGGCTAGCCACCTGGACATGAGAGCAGGGGAGGGGGGAATGGAGTGGGGAGATTAAACGGTGAGACAACGTGAAAAAATTAAATAATCGGACGCAACCTCCATTTCAACGGTATAAGAGCGACGGAAAGACATCACCCTATCAAACGAAATAATTCAATAAAACAGACATGGTTCAAATTATTTTGATTGTTCAATCCGATGCCCCGCGTTGCCGTGGGAGTTGGAAATGCATGGCGATTTCATGACAAGAGAACGTCAAGAAACAGTTTCAAAAATGTTTGAAACGATGATTGAGCCAAGAGGCGTCACAGGAATTACTCTCCTAGAGTCATACGTGTGTAATGATCGCTGCTATTGACTAAAATTTACTTGCCTCGGCCTCCGCCGCGGCAATCCTCTTCTCCATGGTTTTGGGTTGGTTGATAATTCAACGCGAGGGGACGGGTGGATGGGTTTTGCGGTGCTTCCTGTCGCAGATTTGATTTGAGATTTTTCTTGCTTGGGCTTCGGGCTTTTGGCGAGGAGAAGAGGGCGCGCGGGGGGGCACGCCCGTCTCAAACCTCTCTCATATCGTAACGTTCAGGCAAGAAAGAAACCATCAATGAGTTGTTCAAATAATGAACTACTACGCAATAATCTAGAACGTATGAGCTACACAGTTCGAATGAAAGAATGAGGCTTCACTGCATTCCGTCCGAATGGTGAACTACGCCACATGGTTTGCATCTACGACCACAAAGCTCTCTCCTCCACGTTTGATTACTTCGTCAATCTGATCAAAGCATTCCTCAATTTCTTCCGCGGCAATTTCCTGAAGTATGACAAGTATAGTCGACAGACCAAATCCACCCCTACCAGCTTTTCCAAGTTGGGAGTCACGACTCAGAATTTTACGCAAGAGCTTGCCAACACTTTTCCGACCTGCTGAATCGAGATGAGTGAGTGGCTCATCCAAGACCAATAATGAACTTTGTAATCTCCCACGCTTTGATGCCAAATCAATGAAGCCAAGGCCAAGAGCAAGTGAGCATCGTCTCCACTGTCCGCCGGATAATGAGGACAAGTTTCGAACACGCCAAGTCCCATCAAGATTTCTGACGGCTGCTTGTTTAAATATGCTATCATTCGATCCAACTTCCATCCGCAACTGTAAAGAACCCTCACTCAGTTCATTCAAGTACGACTGTGAGCAAAATTGGAGGGCTTGAACTATGTTGCGCAAGATGAACGCCTGTACTCCTTTCGGCCCAAGTTTTTCTGCCATTAATGCGTAAAGAGAAGCTTTCTTTACCATGTCGTCCTTCTCTCGTTTTAGCTCTGAAATATTGGAGTCTAATCTTTCTATTTCGGAGCAATAGTCCTCATACGCGACAACTGAAGAATTCAGAGCTTCGTTCAGCTTGTCCAGATTTGCCTGCATGCGAGATTGAAGGAGTCTCTTTTCCGAGATTTCTCTAGCCCGTCTAGCGAGGCTGGTATACTCCTTCGATAATTGTGATTGGATCAATCGAGAGGCTTTCATCTTTTCGCGCAACTCATAAGTCCCAAGTAATCGCTTTTCTTCTGACATGCGAAGCTGTTCCATGCACGCCTGGACTTCCATGGCTCGGGTGTTAGCCGTATCCTTTGCCTCTGTGAGTGCTTGCTCGGCAACACTGACTGAGTCTTTTGCTCTTGCTTTTATGGACAATGCAGAAGCTAAAAGCTCCTTGACATTGTCTCGTACGTGTTCCTGAGCTTTGGATGATGTTATTGGTTGTCCGCATGTGCGACATGTTTCGGGAGTCGCAAAAGAAGCATTTCCTTCCAAATTGCTTACATCCCACTCCGACTTAATATTGCTACATCTTACCCCGGCAGACTGTAACTCCATAACTGCAAAGTCATATTTTCGTTGACAAACTTGCTGATTTTCTCTCGCCTTATCTTCAAGATCAGCCTTGACGTTTGCCACATCTCGGAGTGCCTTCATTTCATCATTTTCCTCGCTTGTAATATTGGACATCTCATCTTCTAGACTGGCGATTTCATTCTCGCATTCACGCAATTGCGTTTGCACCACTTCCATTGCATTGCTCAAACTATTGTCNTCAGCCTTGACGTTTGCCACATCTCGGAGTGCCTTCATTTCATCATTTTCCTCGCTTGTAATATTGGACATCTCATCTTCTAGACTGGCGATTTCATTCTCGCATTCACGCAATTGCGTTTGCACCACTTCCATTGCATTGCTCAAACTATTGTCGTTTTGGTCAGCAGAGAAGTGTTGCTGCGTCATTGAGCGTTTTTCGTGCTCGAAAAGTCTTTCCCTTTTCTGAACTTCTTCTTTTGCTGCCCGAACTTTGTCCTCTACTCGCGTCTTATCCTTCGCTCTCAACGAGAGCATCCCGTCTATTTCGGCAGACTTTCTCAACAGCTCTCGTTGTTCCGATCGGGCAAGGGAAGCCGATTGTTGCCATATCTCAAGAGAAATTAGATGAGACAATTCCTCTTTAAGCTTCGCATCAGATGATTCCAGCAACCCACCAATAGTGTGTTGACCATGAAAGATTGTTCTCATCAATATTTGGGATCCTGTGCTGAAATGATGGTCAATCAGTTGTTGCGTTCCAAGGATTGATTGTTGAGTCAAAATTCGTCCGTCCAACACGAAAGTCAGTGAAGAACCTTGAGAGGATGTGCTCTTGGTCCTCGTCACAATGAATGGTTTCCTGTTAATGGATCCATGCAGTGAAACTTCTGCCACTTTAGAGAAATCATTAACAACATCCGAGACTTTTCCATCCTGTGTAGGCCTTGGATCAACCGTTCCTACGAGCGCCCAAAACGCGGCCATTGCCAGAGTTGACTTACCAACGCCATTACTAAGAGGTGAAACAAAACATGAAGAATTGAGAATGATTGTGATCTAAACAATGGCGTGTGGTATGACAGTGAATCCCTCACCTGTCTGATCCAAAATCATCGTTGTTTGTACCCCTGAGTAATACCAACCCACGGTTAGACAGCGGATAAACGACTTGTTGCCGAAATGATCCAAATCCTCTAACCGACACGGATTCTATCTCCAGTTGCGACACTAATGCCTCACTAGGAGGAGAAGTCATCACCAGCGATCTGTCGTCGTTGATGATGTCAAGGCCTTTCGTTTCTCCAATCAATTCTTCTCCAGTCTCCAATAGCCTTTTCGATGTTGTCTCCCCGAATGCTCCACTATCAACTTCACCAGCCAGGTATGCTGCTAGGATGGCTCTGGGAGAAAGATCTTCTAACTCAATCCCATGCTCGTCGTCAGACGACGACTTCTCTTCCTTTACAAGACCAATGACTTTTTCATTAGGTTGATTGTCTCTTATTTCAACCACGACACCTGCCTCTCGAAACTCTTCTAATCTAATATCAAACAATGTCTTTTTACCAGAATCTTGCGCATGTTCACTGGCAAGAAATCTCATCTCTTCCAACTCAGCTTGATCTACGGTTACAGATACTCTGTCGCCCTTCCGGATATGATCATAATTGTAGTCTGAAAATCGATGTATTGACGAAAAACGATGATATCTTGGGCCAATATCAATAGGTATTTCTTCGATGCATTGCCAACTCTGATTAGAATCAACTAGAAGCAGCGACTTAACCTGCCCCGACTCCGCGAAGGAAGTTTGATACGGACTACCGACATATCGTATAGATGACGTTTCACTAGCTTGAACAACGTGAGGTTTGTGGAAGTGTCCCGAATAAATTTGTTTATCGTTTGGAAAGATGGACGCGGGAAGACCATGCTGAGATTGGATGAGATCGTTCATTGATGCGCCCTTGACATCGGCGTGCACAATCAAAGCCGATGACGAAGTTGCTTCCGCTGACGATAGGATACATCTCATTCGAGACTTGTCGCGTACGTGGGGTACGAATAATGCATTGAGAAATTTCGTTGGATGTGATAGAATGAGGGGACCAGCATACTGTTGATTGGATGATGCATTAACCCTTATCTTATCTCTTGGAGGGTATATTCGATACGCATTACTCAAAGGAGTCAAAGCGTGCTCTAACCCGGCCCAATCAGTTTGGTCATGATTCCCAGGAATCATAATGCACGGCACTGTCCATTTAGCCATGGCATGCAGGACGGCATTTAAGCAGTCTACTCGAACAAATCCACGGTGATGAAAGAAATCTCCTAGGAAGATAATGCCTGAATTTTTTTTCTTGGCATGTTCGTGCACTGTATCAAGCACTTGGAGACATGATATAAGTGTGGTGGGCATGACGTGTAGATCCGAAAACAGAATCCATTGGTTATATTGACTGTGGCAATTTGCAACTTGATCCAGAGTTTCCGTCGATATGTTACTAGTTTGGTTCATGTATTGAATGATTTGCGACGAATTTTGCGTGGATTGTAATATCGTGTCAAGGTCTATTATGTTTGCAGAATTTTCCGCCAGATGTGCATTATTTTCCAATGTATTGGTCGAATTGCTTTGTGATGCTACATTCGACGATCTAGCAGTTGTGTTAGTCTGCAATTGTGATCCTCGCCGTTTCAGTCTCTTGGAATTGTGCATGCTGGTGACGGTGTACCATCCTCCTCTTTTTTGTTCGATTTTACCCGAGACAAATGTGGTGCCATCGTCATCGATAACAATCACCTCGTCACCAATATCGAATTGTGGCATAGAAGAAGAAAAAATGGGGATGGTGCGGCGATAATATGGAAAAAGTACGTCATGATGCCCTATTAAATTAAAGGAAGACCTTCGTTGATGAATGAATGAATGTGGCATTTGAAGTGAAGTAAGAGTGCCAACCAAAAGCAGCAGCATTCTTGACTGCAGATGCAGCTGACGCCGGAGCGACTTATAGTGAAGCGACCGCATAATGAGTAATCGGCTACGGCGGATTGAGGACGTGTGGTACCATGAATGTCTTTACCCCTTTCGCCATGGGCAAGAAGATGTGTTCTTGCAATACATGGCGATTGCCGATGGATTGAATGCTTGATGCTTGCTTTTTTTGGTTATGATTCTTGTTTCTCTTGATCTTGATTCTTGATGTTTGATGTTGATGTGGGGAAGGCCAGACCGATAGATCCAGCCATGGGGAGGGAATCTAATCTTGAATCTTTCGCGTTTCCCATTTCTTTATGTCCATGTCTCAAAACACAAACACACAAAGAACAATGAAGCGTCGATCTCTTAAGAGTTAGAGAGAGATTGCATGCAGGTGAAGAGAATAGTCAAGCACCACCATGGCAAAGGTCTCAGCTCCCCTAACAGAGCCTCTGCTCTCGAAGGACGATAGTATCGATGACAAATCGAACATTCCCCCCTTGAACCCCGAGGATCCGCTGTTTGGCTTGCGGAACAGTCAGGTGACGGCCTCTAGGGAGATATTCGGCAAGAATGAGATCGTCATTCCCGAGACACCACTTTGGAAGTTATTCCTTCATCAGTTCACTGGGTTTCTGGTGAGTTGTGAGAGTGTTATTTTGTTGTTGGATAGCTGTCAGGGTGTTCGACAATGATACATTCTGTTTTTGAACATCGATCGTCTCTCGCGTCCTACCGACAATTGTCTAATTATTATCACACAACTATGATTCATCCAATACAGCCGCTCCTCATTGAACTTGCAGCCCTTATAAGTCTAAGTGTGCGGGATTTTACCGACTTTGGCATTATTCTCGGCATGCTCTTTGTGAATGCATGCATTGGATTTCACGAGGAGTACAAAGCGAAGAAATCTCTCGATGAACTTAGCGGACAGTTGGAAAGTGAGATTGCCACCCGTAGGGAAGGAGAAACATTGCAATTGAACGTGAAAGAATTAGTGCCCGGGGATGTCGTGTTGTTGGTAGGGGGCACTATTGTTCCCGCTGACACGCAATGGATAAAAGGTGATATCATTCAAGTGGATACAGCCCCGTTGACCGGGGAACCCATTCCACGCAAGTATCCGGGAGAGCATGGAGATACCATTCTCGCGGGGACCACCGTGGTTGCAGGAGAGTGTTATGGTCGCGTCCTTAAAACCGGTTCAAACACCGAGATTGGTAGAGCCCAGGCAGACGTATTGAAGGATAAGACTGTGAGGATTGTTTCCGTCTTCCAGAAGAAAATCATGACTGTGGTTCAAGTTCTTGTTACGGCAAGTTTAGTCCTTGTCATCGCAGTTTTGTTGGTCGAAGGGTTGGCATACGATGGCTTTGCAAACCCAACTGCGGTACAGAAGACAATTCTTGATGCGGTGAGCAATTGCGAACTGAGTCTATTCAACGCCTTTCTCACCAGTTTCCTTTTCGGGCGATCTAATGAATAACTGTTCCCTATCAATCTTATCTACACAGCTATCAATTCTAATCGCATCAATTCCCATTGCTCTTCCGCTTGTGGTGCAAGTGAACTTGGCACTTGGAGCAAGTTTCCTTGCCAAAAACTATCATGCAATCGTGACAAGTACTCCGGCTCTTCAAGACATTGCGTCGATGTCCATGCTGTGCAGTGATAAAACTGGAACTTTGACCACTGCAAACATGTCCATCATTAACGAGAGTATCTACGCTTCCGACGGCTTTTCTAATGATGATGTGATCAAATATGCATACTTGTGCAGCAATCCAGACAAGAAAGATGATCCTATCGATCGTGCCATTGTCACAGCATTTGCTGCATCATCTGCTGGCAGTGATGATGGTTACACACAAACGGAAATCATTGGTTTCAATCCAAGCGTAAAGAGAGTTGTGGCTTTTGTGAAAGATCCAGCAGGTCAAATGATCACCCTTGCGAAAGGTCTCCCAGCCAAGATCTTAGATACAGCTGCAGGTGCTACGGATGATCATGAACTGCAATGGAAAGTTGACTCTATCAACGACAAAGAGTTTATTAATCGAATCACGAAGGTAGATAAGGATCTCAGTGTCAGTGGGTACAAAACAATTGCCATTGCTGTCTGTCTGGGCAATGCTCGGGAACTTGGTGATGCTGCCGTTTGGAAGTTTGCGGGTCTACTACCCATGCTTGATCCGCCAAGGCATGACACACCCGCGACCATCGAGTCCCTTCATCATGCCAACATATCAGTCAAAATGATTACGGGCGATCATGTCAATGTTGGGAAAGAAACTGCTCGTCTCATTGGTCTTGGTACGAACATATATCCTGGCGAAGAAATGAGAAATGCCCCAGCGGAGACAAAGAACAGTATGATTTACAATGCCGATGGGTTTGCGGCGGTGCTTCCCTCTGACAAGCGAGAAATTGTCCTGACGTTAAGGAACCACTACGGTCTCGTCACAGGTATGACAGGGGATGGTGTGAACGACGCCCCAGCCCTTTCAGCTGCCCAGGTCGGCATTGCAGTTCAAGGTGCCACCGATGCCGCGAAGAATGCTGCAGACCTTATCTTAACAAAGCCTGGCCTATCTCCAATCTATGGAGCAGTCCTCGAATCAAGGCGAATTTTTACAAGGATCAAGTCCTACGTAGTCTACAGAGTGGCAGCATCTCTAATCTTGGTACTGACCTTGTCCATCATCATCTTTGTTACGGGTTGTGCCGTGGACTCTGTGTTGATTATCGTTTTGGCTCTCCTTAATGACATTTCCATGATTCCAGTTGCTTACGATAACGCATCTGCAACAACACTTCCCCAACTACCGCGGGCTCAAACCCTTGTCTACCAGTCGCTCTACTATGGTTTGTCTCATGCTGCATTCAGTCTGATGGTAAGTATTTTCAAAGTTTCTACAGTCCTACTCTTTCTTGCAAACCATTATTGATGTGTCGCCTTCATTGTTCACCAGTTCATTTTCTGCATGGATTATGATAAAAGTTTACTGCATCAAGTTGATCTCGCGACGTGTGATGGCGAGACAACAGGCTTTATTTGGATGCAGCTCCTAGTTGTTACCGAATTGGCAATCTTCTCTGTTCGAGCACCAGGGTTCTTCTTGTTCTCGATGCCTTCGGTATACCTTATTATCTCAGTCATTGTGACTCTCGTCCTAGGAGGTGTCATTGCCTGCCTTTTGCCAAGTCTTGGTCTCCATATCCTCAATCTTGGATACATAGCAATTTTTAATATTGCAGCTTTTGTTGTGGTTGATTTGCTTAAGATCAAAGTCCGTGAGCTGATTGGTGAAGCACCAGGTGAAATAATCCAAAGTGATGAGCTCATACAGCCTCCAGTTCGAACAGAAGCACAGAAGCATCTCACGAAAAGTCTTCGTTACGTCGTTCACAATGAAAATGTTCTGGATGTAGATGATCGTCATCATGTTGTTGAAGTAGAGAACAGAACGTGGAGATCAACGTTGGCTGGTGTTTTTGACCTGGGCACCAATCTTACTCTGAACGGTGGCTTTGTGAACAAAATGTCGGGGTTTAGGACACTCGCATCTCCTCGTCATACGGCTGTTCATCGCGAGCCAAACATTCGCATGTAGTGGCTAAATACTTGGAGTCTTCCTTCCAACGATATTTGCCGACTGTCTTATTTGTCAAGCCTGCAGAATGCAATTATTACATCACAGATCATTTATTCCAACGTCTCTAACCTAAAAACTTAGTGATTTTATGATGGAAATATTCAAAATCCCCTTCATAAATGTAGTGCAGCTATGTCTCTCGTTGGATCCAAACTTATTCTGTCCAGCCTCAACTGTTGGTTGTTCCGTTTTTCGACACGTCGGCATGACCAAGCGTCTCAGTACAGACCAAAAGCAATCATGCCAGTCAAGACTCCGCACCCTCCTCGAATATAGTTCTGTCGTTGGTACAAATATTCGATTTACTCCTCTTCCTTGATTGTAAGAAATTAAAGTACAAATGAGCACACACCAACTTTCCCAACACACACTTGAAAGGCGAACGTGCCGCATAAATCGAAGTCGCCGTGGCTGTTGTCGTGGTTGCGGCGGGACTGAGAAAGGCAAAGTTCCAAAAAGATTGAATGGCATCCCAAAACAATATCCCACCGACTGCCAACTCCATCATCGATGAGCATCGCGATACTAAAATTGCCAGTGCCCTCTGTCTTTGGAACGAATCCGCCGAGCTCCATTCCTTGTTAGACGTTACTAGGACACGTAAAACGCCATCGACAATAGTGCGACATGACGACAGTAACGTCCCCAGGAGTAGCGTTACACTCTTGCTTTTGGATGATGACACAACAAGCGACAGAACATCCGATACGACCAAGAATACAGATGTTATTTCCCGCAGTAAGACAGGACACAGAATGAGAAATGGCAGGATGTATCCCCAAGAATGGGATAGAAACCATGGCGGTGGTTGCTCCAGTAATGTGTTGAGTAATTGTGTGGTTACGGTAGCCTCTTGTGCAACAATTGAATCAATCCCACTCTCAATTGATGATGGGGTGGACGATGACGCAGCACTAGCAGCGGCAGTGGCGGAAGCAGCATTCATGATGGAGAAGATACTTCCTCTCATTCTTGCGTTGTACCCTCGCATTCCTCCTCCTCGTGTTGCTGCTGCAGCTGATGCTGATCCTCCTACATCACCACCAGTAAACCATCCCATCCATACCACCAGCAACGAGCAAAAGAATAGATATCTTGCCACGGGATCATCGGATGCAACCAATTCCAAATGACGTCGTACGGTTCGTAGTCCAAGTTTGGGAATTTGACTTGCCCCAATTAATGCAGCACCGATGAGACCGGATGCGTACTTGGCCATGCCAATGGTAAGAGTTTGTTGCATCAATTCATACTTGAGTGTCGACAGTAGGATTTGTTTTGAAAGAATTATTGATGCTGATGCTGCTGATGATGATGATATTGTTGTCTTCCGAACAGCAGCAGCAGCAGCAGAAGAAGAAGAAGAAGAAGAAGGAGATAGATGATGATGGTAGGATGTTGATGTTGGAAAGGGTGGTAATAGTAAACACGTCACACCCAATCCCGATGTCACTATCGAGAGAAGGAACTGCACAATATGTGTCCCACCGTGTGTTTTAAGAAAATAGTCGGCAATGGCGGTTGTCATCAATGCTGTTGGTGGTCTTCGTTGTGAATTCTTACTCTTCTCCTGCAAATCGTCAATGCGATGCCCATATTGATAATATGCCATTGGCGGTAGTGGTGATTGTTGTTGTTCTTGTTGGGTTGTTGTCTCAACTACAACAGTTTCATCAATCCCAACCGCCTCCTCCAAATCCGTCCCAGCTGTTCCCAACGACAAACCAATCGAAACAAGTGCCGCATCCAAGGCACGTTCCTCGTAAGAGTAGAATGTTGGCAATAGTATTGGATCTCTTCTGAGAATGTTCGCTCGTTGACGAATACCATCTCCAAGAATGGATGCAGCATCTTTCCCTTTCATGACTTGGCTAATTGTATCTTTTTTAGCGGTGGATGATGTTGGTGGTATTTGTGTCTCCGTTACTATCTCGTCATTGTCGTCATCGTCATCGTCATCGTCGTTATCTTCCTTATCTTGCTCCATTAGAGGTTTATCGATGGTGTTTCTCCTTTTTAGAGACTTGGATTGTTTCTTTTTTTTCTTTTTCTTTGTCTTCTTTATTGCTGTGACGATGGATGATCGAGCTTCACTACTATTTTTTTCTAATTCGTCGTTGTCTTTTTCTTCTTCTTCTCCTTCTCCAATACTGCCACCTCGCGGCAGGACCCAGCTCCACCGTGACACCTCAGATGGTAGTGGAAACAGCAGAACTTGCGCACGAGTGAGAATCGTGGTCGAAGATAGTGACGCTGCTGCCACTAAACTCGATGGCAATGATATTGATAACAGCGATGCCACTGCTGCATAGATACCAATGATGGCATTCATCTTTCTCAATCGAGCTGTGTTATTCTTTTGCGTGAGGCATCAAATAATGATTGACGACCTTCAATAACATTTACTATTTCATCTTCACCTAGATGATACGTAAGTATCTTCAATCTTCACGTAAAAATAATAAATAATGGTCCGAAAAGGAATAGAAATCGATCTACCTAAACAAAAGTCAAAAGTGAAAAGTGAAAAGTGGCTGAACTGAAGAAAATCGGTCCAACAAAAAAATGGCGGGCCTGCGAACTCTGTGACCGATTACCGGCGGTGACTGGCGACTTGTAGATAAATGTTGTCGAATTAGGTGGATGCATGACACACTACTCCCTATTCAAATCATTCACTACATGCACCGCAAAACCTGGCAAATGAAGTACTAGTTTTCGAGGAGATCTTCCTTAGCACCCTCGTCTCCTTTTTCGTCGTCGTTCAATGGCGATCCGGGTGGTCATGCGACAGTATGCCACAATCCCCTTCATCTTCGGTGCCTGCCTATTTATACTTGAATACACAATCTCCTCGATAACGATGATGAATTATTACCATGATGGTGATTCTGGTAGAATTAAAAATGGAAATGGTGGACTTCGAGGAGGAGAGTGGGAAATAAGGACGTCTTCTACGTCAGAGGATGTGAACACTCGTGAGAACGAAGAGACGACTACTTATGACATCGACGCACATCCATGGCCATGGGCACGAGAGAACCTATTGCCAATTATCACCTCCACGACAACGGCTCTATATCAAAAACAATTACCACAACCAACTACAACGAACAAGACCACGTTTCTATTTTGGCATATAGCCAAGAGTGGAGGCACTACTGCAAAAGCTGTGTACAAATGTCTCCTGGGTAAATCTGTATCCATTCTCTCCAGTAGAGCACATGTTATAAAAGCAAGGGAGAGGAAGGAGAAAAAACCATTGAAGTCGTTCATGGGGTTTGCATCCTCGCCATCCTCCTTCACATCCTCCTTGAACTCCTCTTCTGCCAAGAGAAGAAGTAGCAGGAACAGCACTCCCGATATAATCTTTTCAATGTTACCCGATATGGTCGCAATGAATCTTTTCAATCCAACGAACAAGGGGCGACTGTTGGCGCTGTTTCGTCATCCAGTGGATAGATTGATAAGCAAGTTTTATTATCTTCAAATTGCGTGAGTTTTCCTCCTCGTTTGTTTAGTTCCTGTGATACGCATGCTGCTCTTGTTTTTTACTGTTTCCATCTCAAAATATATATATTGACAAACTCTAATTGCAACTTATATCCATTATTTTTCCCTTCCTGGTTCGAAATCAAAAAAGAGATTGGGAAAGGGGATATAAACCCCACTGGAAAAACAAATCTCTTCTCACATGGGCTGCATCTATAAATACCGACAATGAACATATGGTAAGAACATTGGCTGGGAAGCACACTGGAGATCTCGTTACCGAACTCGATCTACGTCGTGCCAAGGAGACCATACGACAATACGCTGTTGTGGGGCTTACCATCGAAATGGAGGAAAGTATACGTCGATTTAACATAATCATGGGTATAAATACGGATAAAGTGAATGATGATGGTGCGCGGGCGAGGTGTATAAATGAATTCTTTGGCGGACACGTCAATACGAGTGGGATGAAGAAGTTGAACTCCAATCCACATCCCGTGGTGAGTTGTATGGTTGATGAATAATGTGCTGTGTTATTCGCATCGTAATTTGTATACAAGGCCAATGGCGCAGTCGAGCTCACTGAAGTATTCGTTTGTCATTGTTGCTGAATTTTGGAAAGGTTACAAAGGGTGATCTTGAATGGGATATCCTCGCCGAGAGAAACAAATTAGACATTCAACTGTATGACTATATTGTTCGACTTTTTGATGAACAGACGGATATCATAAACAGTTACCACAATACCAATATCAATACCAATACCAATCCTCCTTCCATTTTATGGGATTGGGATGCTTGAGCCTTGAAAGTAGTCCAAATATTTTATTCGACAGGATCGGATAAGCCTTGTGCACTAGTGATCTTATTACATGCAAACCCTTTCCATCATCATCTTTCTCCGTTCTTTTGGTCCATCGTCTACTACTTTGTCTTTTACATCCACTGGTTCTTTCTCCTTTTCTACCACTGGTTTCATTTCTTTTCCGTCTGTTTTTCCCCCTTCCCTACCACCACCACCACCACCACCACCTTGCTCTACGACAACTTGTTTATTTTTGACACAACGCCTACTACAGCACATTTTATCATCCACGCAGATTTCATCCGTGGTTCTGCAAGTTGATTCAGAGACTGACGAGGGTTCAGTAGTCAACGATGGCAAGAACGATGGAGATAATAATGATGTAGGCAATGGTGTGGTAGGGAACGAGGTTTCAAGCGTTGGCGAGATCGTGGGTGAAATTGATGATGAAGGCAAAGAAGTGGGGCGTAAATTTCCATGTACATCTTGGGAATCAGTCGGTGATACAGAAGATAAATGGAAAGAAGTAGGAGAAGATGGAGGTGGAGAAGAGATTCCCAACGATGAACCAATCGATGTTGGAACTGTTGCCGCTGGGGTTAATTCTCCTAGCGCGGATGTAGCCCCACTGCTATCGTGCCCGTGCCTACTCTTTGTATTGTCCGTTTCACTTCTTGACCCCCACGATGATAATGAGACTGCACCCAACGCCAGCGATGACACGATCAGCGGCATGGCAGAAACCAAGTACAGACATGTCCTTCGTCTAGTAGGATGATGATGATTTAGCATCGTCTTCGTTGTTGTTGTTATCGTGTCCGTTTCATTGTTGTAACATTCTTCGTCATCTGACGCGGCGAGCAGGATGGGAGTCGGTAGTGCTTCGCGGTCCATATGGCCCTTCCCTGAGCCTGGGTTATTCAATTCAACATCAATATATCTAGTGCCATCGTCTTCGTAGTCGTTGTCACCAGTGGAGGGCATTAAGCTCTGCTGCTGTCGCTCTCGCTTCAGTTGATGCACATCTACCACGCTCATATTCTCTTTGTTTTGTCATGAATTCGTAATTGAAATTATTGATCCCTATTCAATTCAAATTCAAGTTCTCTCCAGTTTCAGTTTCGCTGTCCACGTCATGATCACGCGCGGCGGGCCCGAGAGAAGCCGGTCTGGTCGGTGGCGGGAAAAGAGCAAACTTGGCGATAACTAAAAAATAAGTATTATCTAGTATTATCATATCATAATATCGTGACAAGCTGTGACAAGTACTATTTCTCTTCCGTAAGAAGTTGCGACTCGGGAGTCGAGCGAGAAATCTTCCCGCACGACATTCGACGGACATCGCCAAACGCACATTTTTTTTCTTGGAGCAGGAAACCGAATGAGCCGGCCACGTTCCCAACAACTTCGCGGCTGGAGTAGATGATATCTACGTAGATGATAGGATACTTATTCGCCGCGGACAAGAGAAGTCGTTGTGTTTTGCTCCGCAGGCAGCTCGCAGAAGGGGCCAACCGAGCATCAGCCCAGCCTGCCGTCGACCTCCCCTCCCCCTGTGCCTGTGTCCCCCCCCCCCCGCCCTGTCGATAACCTTCGATAACGCAGCCCTGGCAAAAGAGAATAATCATCTCCTTCAGACGACGAGGTCAGCCCGTTCCGAGCCGAATATCTACGATGACTACTACGACGACGACAACACCCTCCCCCCCAAATCCCGACACTAATGATGGTGAGTTTCCCAAGCCTGCAGCATAATACATAGTGAAATGGAAAAAGCGGTGTTCCTCCTGCCACCACCACCAGCGATGATTGTCGTTGCATTCCACAAGAGTTAATTTCTATTTTCTCACTTCTAATAAATATTATTCAACACAGTCCGCGCCCCGCATCCCCATCCATCCACCCTATCAGCAGAACCCGAGAATCTTCTGCCGCATCCCTCTCCCCCGGCGAAACAGGAAAAGGAACAGGGGGGTGGTGGAGTCAATAGCAACAACAGTGGTACCATCCCGAGCGGGGAGAGCCATAGTCTTGGCGGAATTGATGATACCGTTGAAAATAGGGGCGACACGAACTCCAAGGATAGTAAAGGAGAGAACGTAGGCCTCGCCGCGGATGATGCTGCTCCCGCAGATGCTGCTGCTGCTTCGTCAGCAAATTCCTTCTCTTCGAGGGAAATCCCTGCAGAGGGTGAGGCAGTTGTAGTCTGTGTTCCAACTACCGCCACTGCTGCCTCTCTCAAGGATGATGCATCACCTCCAGCAATAGAGGAGGCGAAACTAGAGTCAAAAGTCGCAGATAGTGGTCGACTTCCTCAAGATGACAATGAAGAGAAAAAGCACAAGGGGGGAAACGACTGCCAGAACGTCGTGACCAGAAGCGCATCTGTAACCAGCTTGCCTCGGGATACCTCCGATCCAACTACTACTGATTCTAATGCTGCTAAGGCTGCTGTTCCCCAGGAAGACTCAGCAGTCTCTGCAGAAACAAATCATTCTGACACCCAAGACTCAACTAAACACGCACCCAATGCCACGTCAGGCATCAAGAATGATGGTATTGTTCTGATCCCTTCTATTCATAGTGAAGCTGTCGAGAAGGAGGATAGTACCCCTAGCGTGGATGTGGATAACAAAAGTAACTCAAAGCGAGAAAAAGAAGCAGTGCGGCCTCTACCCTCAGATGGTTCGGTTAGCAAGTACAACAGCGTCAACACCAAGGACGAGACTCCAACCAACGAGGTTACGGTGTCGTCCCAGAATGGAGCGAAGGGGGAACCTCGTGGCGATGGTGAGGAAAGCAATAATTTTTCAAGTGCTACTCTGTTTGAGGATGACATCATCAAGAAGAAAAATGCCGAGGGTGGAGTAATGGAAACGAATGAGTCTTCAGAAAGTGCCATCGTCGTTGCTGATGCTGATGATGTTCCGATGAATGATGCCACTGGTCTAACCAGTGCCAAGTGTGCTCCTACACAGGTGGTAGCAATGGATGGGGACAGGGGCGATCTAACCACTACCACCAAAATGGGTCGGTTCCATCCTAAGAGACCAAAACGTCTCTCCCTCCCTTCGTCCTCCCCTACCTCGGAAATGGGAGATACATTTAAACCTAACGCCTCCGGAAAGGAGGACCCAAAGAAGGAAGAGTCAGGTTCAGAAGTATCCAACAACATCAACACCGAATCATCCTCGCCGCCGACCGTCATCATTTCTCCACAGGAATATCATCTTCGTTTCTGTCTACTTCGCAAACGACGGCAGATTACCAAAGACATGCGAAAATTGCTTATGAAGATCCCACCTGCGGGGTCGTACGGAGCAGCCGCCGCCACCTCGTCCGCCACGATGGGTGGAAGTAGCAACGCTAGTGATGCCAGTACCATTCGTAGTGATGCCGCTACCGTACCACGCTCCAATCGAGCCAATGGATTGACGGGTGTGAAGTTTCCCACGCCGACATCGCTCAATTCGAATCCCAGTAGTGGCGATGCGAGTAGTATCAGTCGCAGTCAGGGTTCGATGGGTCGCGATTTACCCATGCCCTTTCAAGATTCTCGGGATGGGCAACAACTACAACGACAAGATTCTTCTACCAGTGGCAGTGGCGGTCAAGTTCTCAGGAGTCAGCATGAAAGCGCCCGCGGCCGATACTGTGGTGCTGCCACTCAGGGATTAGAAGGAGGAAGACGGCGCTCTTCCGCTTGGGACTCGCTCTCCCTTGACAATGCATCAGCGGGAGGGGGTAGTGGCAGTGGCGGCAGTTTCCCCATGGATTCAATCAGCCCCGCGCCATTCAAAGTTGTCATGACAAAGGAATATTTAGATAAAATATCCGGATGTACTCCCGTCGATGACCGTGGTAGTAATAACCGAGGAAAACCGGAGGCTTGGGAGCGAATAATGTCAACCATGATGGCTGCCAACAACAACCGTGAGGACAGGGGACTCCAAGGTATAGGTAGAGAGGACATGGGACGACAAGCGTTCAGTGAGCTAACGACTCCTTCCAGCACAATCAAACGTGCTATTGATGAAGTGTTCAACTCGGAGTATGATAAGAATTCTGGCATCAGCTCCCTCCTTAGGAAGCGGTCTATAGAACATGTGCTCCAAGGTGGTAGTGGTGATGCTGGCATAAGTATTAACTCTCACCCTTCCAAGTCGCCTCTACCGAAGAAATCATTCTTACAGCGAGAACGAATAATGGACGAAGTCATGCGTAATCACATGAAAGAGGCATTAGAGGACTTACAAAACAGTCACCACAGCTTTGGTTCACAGCTCCCCTCGAACATGAGCTCTCATTTTTCGACTCCAGGAGAATTAAAGAACCAACTGCCCCATGCCGACATCAAGAGTTTAATGCTACCTTTATCGTCTGATTTTAGTGTACAATGCAACAATGAGAACAGTAATGATAATAACAAAACCTCAATTGGCACAAAAGAGGTATCGCGCTCGACAAGCTTCAAGAAATTGAAGACCAAAAAATCACAAGAGGCGTCAGATACACCCGTTCTGACCACTAGGCCAATTCCTGAAAAACCAAGACGTCCCTTTTCCGCCTACAATCTATTCTTTCAGTTGGAGAGAGAATTCATCATGAATGAACTCAATGAAGGACGTAAACCCACCGAAGACCCATTGATCAAGCGAGCAATGTTGAAGTTGGAAGAGGGATTACTCGGCGCCGATGAAGAGAATGAGGAAGGAACTGCTGAAGTATTTGTTGAAACTGAATCGACCAAATCGAAGAAAGACGAAGTTAGTGGCAAGGCCGAAACTGATGACATAATCGCGACTGATCCTCTTGACAACGATGGCGACGAACTTACTGGCAATGAAACAACTTCGACTGATCTAAAAGAAGACGATGACGAATCCAAACCAGTTAACGAACCTGCATCAACGTTGGCCAAACCTGAGGACAATGATGTCGATGCACCACAACAGGAGTCTGATTCCAAGTTCTTTGACGATCCCGAAATTCCGCCTCGCTACATGCATATTCGCCTTGACAAGTATTGGTACTCTGTCAGCCACAAACAGAAACGGAAACATCGTAAGACGGAAGGTTCTTGTAGTTTCATGGAGCTGACTACTATGGTCTCAGCGCGTTGGAAAATTATTGAGAAGACTGATCCTCATGTGAAGAAATACTGTCAAAAATTGGCGTTGATGGAATTGAATAAGTACAAGGAGGAAACTGCCGCGTACAAAAGTGCGATTAAGGCCGCGGAGAAAGATGGTGATGCCCTGCGGCAGCAATCAAAAGGGACTTCTAATAAATCGACTACTGGATTGAAGAAAAAGGGGCGGAAGAACAAAAAGGTGGATGCAGAAGACAGATCTTCCCCTCCTGATCCCGAGCCTCGCGCTACTGAAATCGGAAGAGGCCGCCATAGTGTTGATGATGTCTCCTCAGGCATGATGATGGGTGGAATGGATATGAATCGCTTCATGGAATTGGCAAGGATGAGCAGCTCACTTCAGGGCTCTCTTCATGCACACCTTGGCAATTCACCATATGGAAGTAGTGGAGGGTCCGGCGGACTGCCTCCACCGCCCTTCGCAGACGATGAACGGGTGCGGATTTCTGCCGAGGCTCGAATGAATAATAGAGCCCGTCTTGCTGCTGAATTGGCAGAGGCTCGGATGGCGGAGGCTCGAGTGGCAGCTGGTATGGCCAATGGGCGTGATCCAGTAAACGAGGCTGCCATGATGGAAGCCATAGCCTTGGCAGAGGCCCGATCCTATGGGGCATTGCCGGACGATCGACGCATGTTTCATCCTCGTGAGGCCCAGTCTCGAATGTCTGTTGATGCCTTCGGATACGACCAGTCAGCGCCGTCGAGCATCCAGCGGAAGTTTGCTGCATTAGCAGAAGCCGAGGCGAGGCATCGCATGCAACTTGAAATTCAGGCAGACAAGCTAGGGCATAGGAACATGGGTGCGGGTGGTTGGTCGAAGTATAGTGATGGTCTTAATCTTCCTCGCAATGAGTTTGATGTGTATTCGGCCGCAAGCAACATGGCAAGGATGTCACACGGCTCGGGAATGCCATACAGCGATCATTTTCTGGGGCAAAGTAGTTTCCCACCACATGGAGACACTCGATCGTCATCGCTACAGAGAAAATTCATGGAATTAGCTGGGATGTCTGATGGCAGAATACCTTCAAATCTTCCAAATTCGGGCTCACATAATTTTGAGACGGAAGTGGAGCATTTCCTTTCTACTTTGGGGCAGGAGATTCGTAGAAACAGGCAGAAGTTCATGGACGTTCCCGACGAAAGCGGTGTGGCTTCAGCTAATTATGGCATGGTAGGAATGGGAGAATCTTCGAGAGGTGGGATGAGAATGGATGATCCCATGGGAATGCGTGCTGAAATGCTCAAGCAAATGATGATGGGTGGTGGCAACACTGGTGGCTCAAGTAGCAGTAATACTGGTGGTAATACAAGTCCGAGGGCAATGGCAGAAATGCTCATGATGCGCAAACGAGTCGCCGAGTCTTCCAGCAATAATTTTGGCAACGCGATGTCTGGTCAATCATATCATGGGAGTGAAACTCCTACGCAGCGTGGTGCGTCGGGAGGTGGTGGTCACAAAGGAGGAAGAGAAGGTGATGATGATAATCCTTCACTACCCGAGTACGGATGGAGTCAAAACAGTTCTCGCTGAGAACACAACTCCTATGAATTTGTACAGGTTGGATTCGATGTGAATTAAGTTGTAGAAATGTTTGCGCAGGTTGGACTCGATATGAGAATACCTGGTTGAATGTGCATTATAGATGCTGCATCTACGAGCAACGAATCCTGTTCCCATTCTTGCCACTTGCCAGGTTATGATTCCTTCATTTTCCTCCTCCTCGAAACAATCTCAGTAGCCCACGCCCTTCCAATCTCTGTCCTCCATTTCCCCTCAGTACTGCTAAAGAATTGATCCAAGCTCTGTTCATGATTCCCCTCTGCTTCATATTCTTGCGCCTGCAATATCATCTCAAGCTTATCTAAATCCTTGAGCAGTTTGGCTTCTTGGGTACTTCCCTCCTCATACTCTTTCCATAGAGCGACAATTTCATCTCCCCCCACGGTACATCCTAACATGTCACGTATTTCTTCCATTGTAGTTAGTTCCAAAGTGTACTTGTCTTGATCGGACACGCCACAATGCGGAGTGATATCTCCCACCCTCGCCTCGGCCAGATCATGTATCAATGCTAATTTAATACATTTGTTGGTGTCTATCGTTTCTCCTCCATCTCCATTTGAAGAAAGTGACGACGACGCAATCATGGCCATGAGTGACATTCTGTACATGTGATCGGCAATCGACTCTGGATGACGTACGCCGCACATGANCAATCATGGCCATGAGTGACATTCTGTACATGTGATCGGCAATCGACTCTGGATGACGTACGCCGCACATGATCCATCCGGTACGCTTGGTGGTTTTGAGGGAGCGTGTGAGGGTGAAAAAATCAATGGCACGGGATGCGGCCTCATTGGCACTAGGAGTGTTGGTGTTGTTGTTGTTGTCCTTGTTGTTGTTGTTGCTGTTGCCGACATCGTTGTCGTTGTTTTGAGAAGAAAGCTGATCGGTCATTCTTTTTTGATATCTATCTTTTGATAATGCTATTGAATTTGAATAATGATTTGTCGATAGTCGTGGAGGAACAAAACATGCAAGAATGGGAATGATAATGATAGTTCCGAGGACGACGGCGGCTTTCAAGACAACAACTTCGTGCATGCCAATAGAGATGATAGCCAACTAACAGTTGCCAACGATGAAAGTAGAGATAGTATGAGCAAAACATTCAAAATTCTTCGATCAAAGATATTTGGCGGGAGATGAATGGTGATGTATTATGGCGGGAGAGAACTTCGCATTCACTCACCACACGTGCGTGTGCGTGTGTTTCTTCTTCTTGGACTTGTTTTTTTGTTCTGTGGAGATTTGTCTGATTCATTGTCAACAACAAACCAAGATGGATTCTTTCGGGGATGATGATGATGGTCCATCATTGTCATTGTTCCATCAACATCACTTCTTTTTCATTGGCACTTCTTGTCTCATATTAAACATCTCATTCATTATTTCATCATCCATTTTAACAATAACATCATTCATGTTGTCATTCCGAGCAACACAGGCCCGTCGTCTAGTCCGCCGCGCCGCCGCAATCTCAATCGTCGGGACGGGCGTGACCGGCACCACCGCACTTGTGTATGCCAACACCGATCAAGGGTTGGGATTCAAACGACAGGCGGAATTTTGGTGGAGAATTGGTCCGATCGTATTTGATTACTGGTGGAACTCATACCCGAATAGTCCAAAGGTCAAGCTTCAAGTAGCAGCAAGATCAGTGCTTTCTACTACACTCAATACGACGACAACAACAACAACAACTACTACCACTGCTACTGAAGATGAAGCACAAGCAGTTGCAGTACAAAATGCAGAGAGGCGAAAAGAATTGTTAACATCCCTACACGAGCGGAATGCACCCAAAATATTCCATGCCATGCTCAACCTTGGCGGGCTCTACATCAAGTTAGGCCAGGTCTTGAGCGTAACCGTTCTTCCAATCCCCGACCAGTATCGAACACTCTTTCGCACCCTACAATCGAACGTACCCGGAGCATCTGATTTCGAATCGGTGGTAAAACCGACGTTGGAGAAGGAGTTGGGTGCACCGGTGGAGGAGATATTTGAGTCGATAGATACCATTCCGTGCGGTGCCGCGAGCATCGGACAAGCCCATCGTGCAGTCCTGCGCGATTCGAAGGAGGAGGTGATTATTAAAGTACAGTATCCCAATGCTCGGTGGCAAATTCCTGCCGATATCGAATGCGTCGGTGACTTCTTGCGTCTGTGTGTNCAAAGTTTGAAGAGTTTGCGAAGAAGCAACTCGCGTTATTGGGTATTGATCCCGAGAGAGGAGTGCGATCGGTAGTCATGGAGGGCACTAATAGGCATGGTATCAATTCGACAACTAGTAGTGCGGAGGAAGAGCGATCGAGTACCACCGTGGGAAGGGAGCTAGCTTTATCTCCCGAGAGATCATCGTTCCACTGGAAATTGACACTTTCACGCTTCATTGGGAACTTTGTATCGGTTGATTCCATGTTTTCGCTTGTACGATTAGCGCGCAGAATTTTACTTTGGTCCACGGCTATCACCGTCAAGAGCATTCAAGCGGTATCTAGAATATCTGTAGTTCCCACTGATTGGAAAAAATGGGCGAATGATCAAGAACATGCAATTCATCACGCAGAACGATTGGATTGGATTCAGGAGTCAGTGTCTACATTGATTGATGTTCATGGATATCAAATTCTGAATCAGGGTTTGTTTAGTAAGTATATTTCGTGTGCCATATTCGATATCGCTTCTTCGCTCAATCATTTGCCTTTGGTTGACTCATTCACAATATTCAATTCATGACACAGACGCTGATCCTCACCCAGGCAAGTAAATAATGGTGCCCATGAAAAGTTGGTCATAAGACAGTAACGCACGCAATCCATTCTTACGTTTTGTCACTTACCCAGGTAACATCCTTATCGTTCAGGATGAGAAGAATGCATCGATAAAGCCTAAGCTTGGATTGATTGACTATGGACAAGTAAAACGACTTACTCCAGACGAGCGATTGAAGGTGGCAAAGTTAATACTAAGTATAGCCAATAAGGAGTCGGATGATGTTATAGCTGACAATTTCCGTAGTATGGGAATCAAAACCAAATCCAACTCGACCCGATTTTTGGCCGAATTTGGCAAGTTAATGTTCGGCTCTCTCGAGTCGAAACATTTGGATCGGCAATGGCATCGTGCGTTGCACAAGGAAGATCGTATACTGTACTTCCCGAACGAACTCAGCATGGTCTATAGAACCACGTTGTTACTTCGTGGGCTTGCCATGTCATTGCAATTCAATCCGAGTGTTGGAGAAGAATGGAGACATCACGCCGAGGAGACTATTCAATCGCTCGCAGTTGCACATTAGAAACCAGTAGGCATACTTAAAAACGTTGTACAAATAATATATTGGATAGTCATGGTTTAGGCCTGGGGTGAGACTGATGCAGAAGAGACATGCACAATATTATCTGATACTCTAGAGTCAAAAAACATGAACATCTTGAAACGTGCACCGTGATAAGAATTGAATTCGGCGAATTTAATTACGGCGTAATTGTAACACGTATCGCCAACACAAACTTCCCCCAAACAAGCCTTCGCGGGGATGCGGTCGTTGGTGACGACGTGTCAGCTGTTGGTTGTGGTTGGCCGTCTTGCCTTCGCTCGTGCTGGAACCGTCCAATCGTGGGTTGTGCCACGACACGATACTCCATCCTCTTGACGGATCTTTGCTTTTTGCTTTTGTCTGCCTCGATCTTTCTTCATCTTCATCTTCATGTGTGTGTCTTTTTAGTTTAGTTTCTACGTCCTCTCTGCTCTATCTCTAGAGATACACTGCTTCTTATCTTAACTACTTGAAATTAAAGAGAATGGCCTTGGAATCCACCCCTAACGAAGCCTTCCTGGGCAACGATGCAACCGAAGATGACTTTGCCTCTCTCGACTCGATGGGATTTACATCTGGCTCGCACTCGCAGCAATATGGAATGAATACCGTTCTCATGCTACCCAGCGGCGGCGACTACGTCATGAGCAGCACCAGCCAAGCCACTACCGAAGAACGGGACGGTGGATCGCTATTTGATCGCATTCGTGCTCGCACGGCCGAACAACAGAAATTGTCGACATCGAACCATTCTTCAACGCAGGCCATTGCAGCACCAACTCTGTCGTCGTCGAATCAGGCCGCGGCACAGCAGTCGTCGCAACACCCGTTACAACAACAACAGCATCATGCGTTCGTGTCTCAGCAACAGCGCCAGCAGCAGCCGCCTAGCATCGTAGGCGGCGAGCCCAGCCAACAACATACCATGGCAAATGAAACTACATATTCCTTCACAGCCAGTGGTGGTGTCGAGGACTTTTCACGTCAAACCGGCAACATTAATGACGTGCCACACATTCCCGTCTATGGTGCAAGTCGTGATGATCCCTACTATATTGCAGCTAACAATGCGAATCAGCGTCACTATCCAACAAATTTCCAAGATAAGGCCACCATGGCATTAACGCAGACAGGCGAAACAATGAAATCACTCTGGCATGTAGGGGTAAGTGGTGCACAGACTATTGGAGCCATGGCGAAAGATCGAATGATGGGTGGAAGTGGAAATGATCGGACATACAACAACAGTTTTTTGTTAAGGGAGGAGGATGCTCTGGAACAGGGAGGAGGAGGAGTAGGAACAGGATCTGCCGCCGCCATGAACCAACCGCCACCACAATTACATTCTGGAACAACTTCGACTGGAGGCGCCTCTGCCGATCAAGCGTACAGCATGATTCAGTATGGTAAAACATTTTGTGAGGATGTTATTGGATTTGTTAGGCAGCTCCCA
>JALLAX010000118.1:0-16214 GCA_036939555.1 Discostella stelligeroides
AATCAGTACCACTAATTTCCCGCCAAAAAATGAAATCGATACCCAGCTGATCCTGTTTTCCGCTTCGAGCTCCATCGTTCTTTAGCACTGCGAGCAGCAGCAGCAGCAGCAACGAGCGAGGAACAACGTGGGCAAAAAGATAATGATGATAATGTTGGGGAAGTCGCTGCTATTACATAATCATTAATCATATCTTTCGCCTTCTACCATTTTTTTCAGCACTGACGATAGCATTCGGACCAATCTCGTTATCGTCATGGGCATGTTGATATCGTCCGCCGTCACTGCTGCTGCTGCTGCTGCTGCATTCGCTCCTTCTTCGCAACTAACACTACTACCAACACCACTCTCATTCCGTTGCCATAAACATAAACATAAGAAATTAGGTTATTTATTACCTAGACCGTGCGAATAATCTTCAGTCTTTATACGCCACCCCTGTGATCAGAGAAAGCGTTGCAGCCGGAGCTACTAGGAGCAATGTGCATGCTCTCCTTCCAGGACTTCATCCTGGGGACGCAGACTATTTAAAGTCTACACCTCCCATCCGGGAGACTCCGAGCTTGCTCACCCTATCCCTCCCACTTCCTCGGATAGTTGCATTGCGATCCTCGCAGCTTTTATTGCGCGCAGCCAGTATTCTTGCTTTTGTAGTGAACCCGTGTCCATGTCACCTAAGTTGATCTCCAAGAGATACTGGTCCTCTACCCGCAGAGTGTCCCCTCCCAGTTCCAGCTGTTTTACAATCTCCTCCCGAATCTCCGCCTTCCGAACCGCCTGCATCATCCCTGATGTTTGCTCATGTACCACCACGTTGCGATATAACCACTGACCATGAGTACATTCCAAAAGCTTTACTACCAATTCTCTTGCCCATCGATCACCATGCATCCGTGAGTTCTGCTGACGAAGAAACCTTGTCTGCAGGACCTTTAAGTCGGTCACAATCATCCCTTCCATAAACCTTCTCCATCCGATTTTATCCTGCCGCTGTCCCATTATCTTGTATTCTCTTGGATATCCCAGGTAGGACTCCGCCATCGAAGATTCCCCCCTTCCCCGGGCGAAAGACATTACCCCTTCCACCAGGATAGGATCCGTATCCATCTCTTCCAACCATTCTTCCAAGGAGTCCAAGGACGCCAGCAATGCTTTAACTCTCCCTTCCTCATGACACTGTAAAATATGACTACATGTTTCCTCCTCCACAGTACAGGATGGACACATTGGTTCTATTTCAGGTTCGTACTTTGACCTATACTTGAATGTCCCCGCTATGCCCATCACCTGCTTGCATGCCCATATTTGAAATAGGCGAGGAACCGAGTTGAGCGCAGCGTGTACCGACACCCAGTCTACTGAGTCAAATTCAGTTGGGTAAAGAATGTGTTTTTTGGAGTAAAATGAACGAGCCATTGAGCGATGTGCCCAGATGCGAACGAGCTCTCCAGCATTCGAGGTCACTTTGTCTTTACCAACTGTTATGAATACTGATTCTAGGGGAAGCTTCCGCCGAATGTTTTTTCGTCCGTTACTCTCCCAGTCCCAAATGCTCTGTTTGGCTCTGGAGTCCATCAGACAATTCAGCTGTGATTGTCGAGAGAGATTCTCCACATCGTCGTCGTCATCCTGATGTGCCAGTACGTGTATGTACTTCCTCACCACCCTGTCCTGTCTGCAATGAATGAGTATGAGTTTCAATATGTCCGCATGCTTGAACCGCGCTGGTATCATGGTTGGGGGTAGAGTTTCCAAGGTCCAGAGGGCTGTTTTGCAATCAGAGTAAATTTCCACACCGCCTGTCATCGATTCTGTCACCCGACATACACTGAGAACTACGAGATGAATTGCCAGCAGACCAAGCAATTCCCCTCGATATGAACAGGCCACCGAAGAGTGTTCACAGAACGATCCAGATATGCGGCCCCGACCACGTTGACATTCCAGGATGAAGGAGGCCGAACACACGAAAGGATCAACAGAGTCCATGTATGAGCCGTCGCAAACCGCCATGCATGTCCCTTCTCCAATTGATGATGTTATCCAGTTTTCTTCCCCTTCTATAGTTAGATTCTTCCACATCCATTCTCCGCCAAATGCCAAAAGCGCCTCTGACCATGATGTTGGAGCGCTAACTGCTGGTGGTGGATCCGCGCATCCCTTAATTCTAATTTCTCCATCTGACGTCGAGATGGTTGAGCAAAGTTTTCCCTGATCATTGAATTGACTTGGGTGAGCCTCCTTCTGCACCACCCACCGATTTGAACTGCGTCGTTGTCGCAAGGTGTCGACTGGTCGATAGTACTCCATTTCTCCATATTCCGGCAGAAAGGTAACAATCTGTGCGTCTTCTTGAAGCTTCCATCTCCAGATCCTATGTCCGAGTGATGTGAATTCTCGAAGGGGGGAAGGAAGCCGCCCCCTTGGGGCAACTTGGGTAATAGCTTGCCGCCACAGAAGCCAGTCCGATTCTGTAGGTGATTCCACCGGGAAAATGTAGCGGGACCGACGTTCACCTTGACAGTAAATCATTGCCTCCTCCTCTACGTAACGACCTCCAGCTTCAATGATATCGGAGAGAAATAATACCTGTTGGTTTATCCTCACCCGGTTGAGACCGACCAGTTCTTCGCCAGTGTATCCAATCTCCACAAAGACTTGCATTAACCATTTGTCTCCACTCCGCGGTGCTAGCATATCTACATTCCCAATCTCTATATCGACTTGAAAGAAATTACACTTTTCCCAAATTGTCTTTAACCAGCTGTGTGTGACCAGGCCTCCATACTTTTCAAACTTAACCCGAAATGGTTGTTCTGACATACCCAGTTCAAGAATTAAGAATTCCAATGAAACCTGAAGCTGAAGTCCAAGATTAGACTGACAACCGTAGTGCATGATGAATCGATTTAATTGCGCGATGAAGCATTCAACACCCGGGTGTGGGCACCCAATTCCGTAAAAACCACTATCTAATTGCCGCAACTCCTTCGGAGCCGCGCGGACCACCCCGCCTAAAGGTAATATTTTGTAGTACGCCGGCATCAGACATTTCTCCAACTCTTTGACCGATGCCAGGTTGTTGCAGATGCCATAACCCACCCTGGGCCAAAATTGTTTGTCCATCATAAACCACACATATCTACGCGGTAATCCTCCGCTGGTAACCTTATCTATCCATTCCTGGGCCTGGTCTTGCATTCTGATCAGTGACTGCTCTGCCTTACCTGATGGGCATGTCATGTAACCCAGCGTCTTCCGAGCTTCATGGACACCTAGTCGAGAAATCGACGCCTTCCTGCCTTGCGAAATTGGAATTGTCACTTCATATCGCTCGTCCTCCAGAGTGTCCGCGTACTTCCAGGTCCCGTCCGGCAGCCACTCAAAATCGATCAGATAAACAAAACATTTCTCTAGTTTAAGCGAGCCTCCAGATGCGAGAAGTAACAATCCCAACTTGTAATTGCTTCCTGTATTGATTGATGTGACTCCTCCAGAGTTTCCTGACGGTTGAGGTTAATGTGCAGTAAATCCGTGTCATCGACATAGATGATAGCAGCCATACGTCCCCATTTTCCTGATACAGGGCACTGAAATGTAGCCTAATGATCTCGCTCCTTATGAGTATTCAGCAGAGTGATACTGATGACCGTCCATCCGGCTGGTGCAGCACCATTACCTTGACAGAGGCCCTGTGATTTAATTTCCAAGGATGATGTTGCAAAGTCCGGAGAGTCCCCATACGCTGTACGCAGAAAGAACTTCATTTCCTGAATCGTTTTCAGCATCGCGACGGATGCATTTCCTGGGATGCCAAATGCTTGAAACACAATACTAGCGATTGCGTGTGCAATACGATCATAACAGCTCTCTGCATCAATGGAGGCAAGTCCGGCCGGGCGACGTGATTGACGTGCAATATTGTAGAATAATGTCTTTGCCAAGGTGCCATCCTCTGCCATACGATTGCGTTCACTGAAGATCTCTTCGGGCATAAGCTTATACTTGCGTGCCGCGCCCAGCATACGGACCCCAAAAATCTGCTTGTTCGCAAAATTAAAGTCCGCCTCCATCAGCAGACCGGAGTTTTGAAATAAGTACACACCCAAACATCTTTTCGAGCATAACCGAAAGGGCCCTGGACCATCTATCCAGCACAATGCCGTGTTTCATAACCAGTGACGCTTTGAGAGAATGAAACTGTGCCAGCAATATTTTCGTTGTTGATGCCCTGTAATGTCCAAAATGAAGCCCGGACTCTGATGAGGATGTGTCCTCCCGTGCTGTTCTCCATCCTCTGTTCCAGTCATCCTCTGAAATCTCATCAGTAACCGAGTCAGCGGGAATGATAGATCGGATGCGTGCGCATTCCAGACATATCGCTTTTGTATCATCGTCAAAGTCGTGCGGATACTCGTAGGTCCCGGCCAAGATTACCTGAGCCGTAGGAGAAACCGAGAGATAACCAAACTCACCACGAAGAGAGCCCTGACAAATTGGTGCTTCTTCTGCTAAATAAAAGTGCTTCCGATGGATTTCATTCCAGATTGCCTCTTGTACGGATGCTTGAGTTGTGTGCTCAGTAATGGACCCATCATCTTCTTGGACTTGTACCATGCCAACACTCCTGCCTTGCGCCTTCCCCATGGTATACCTTATGGTCCTCCAAAATGATCGTTCCTTTTCCTGTTTTATAATCTCCAATATTTGCTCTGCTACCACTTCATCCCCTCTGTTCCGAGCCTCAGCCGAACACTCCAAAAGGTGTTTGCGTCGATCCACCCACCCCTTAACCTTGGCCGCAGCTAACTCCGCCTTGATTGCACTCATTCTCTTTCGCAGTTCCTCCAATGAAATAGAAAGGGGTTGTTCAATTCCATGTCGCCTGGCCGTGCGAACCAGATTCCCTTGATTGATATTATGACCCAATTTATATCGAAGAAGTGCTGTTTGATAAACCCACAATTTCCTGATCATTGCTGCCATCTCCGGAGTGAAAGGAATTGTCCCCGATTGAAGTCGTCTGCACCTTTTTTCAGCCGCTATCATGTACCGTTGACTGTCCCTGTCTATCTGATTTATCCTCACTGTAACATCTTCACTTCCTACTGATTCTGCGGCAATTGCGGTCAACTTCTCCATTAGACGATGTCGAATTACGGATGCCTGGAAGTGCTTTGTGTACCTCTCTGTCACAAAGGGCAGTCGTGTGTTCAGTCTCCGTGCTGCCAGCCTCACTATCTTTACTGGCATAGTCCCAATCATTGAGGAGACTAGGAAATCAACAATGAATACTCTATGATCCCCGACCCCATAACCGCAAGGCATGACGCACGCATTAGACACCACCAAATCCGAGGATGCCCAAATGCCGTTTCAAAGCTAATCCCTCTGGATCCGTTAGTGTTTTTCCGATCGTTTTCTTGTAGATATGCTCATTAATATCCAGACAAACAATTATCTTGTCTCCCGCTTCCTTCCATGCGAGAAGCAGCTGAATTAAATCCTCCCGGAACCGGGTTCATGGGCACGTCAGATCTTTTTCCACAGTAATAAAATACTGTGACTGCTGTTGATAGACGGTGCCATTAGGCGTCTTACTCTTGTTGTAACAGGGATTGTATCCACAGAGCACTCGCGTGACAAATCCATCCAAACCTTTAAATGTCATAACCACCCATCTACCCAACCCCGTCTCATCTTTAGTAACCTCAGAGTGATCCAGGTTATTGAGCAGTGGTCCATACGCCAGCATGCCGGTGCCACCTTCTTGTGTCTTTTTGATGCCGCAAGCATGCACATTATGTGCTGTCACCGCGCGCACGTCTAGACCTCCTCCGTGGAACATCTTCCCCAGCCCATTCACGTTTGCTTTATGTTTCCAATTGATCCGGAGTTCGTTGTATGCTACTATGTCTGCCTCCAATGTATCAATAATCTTCTTCGCTCTAGTGACCTTGGTGTTTCCTGTCAATTTAGTGTTGAATCCATTTACATTTTTGTACACCACTCTACATATCCCATCCTGTTTCTTGCCTGCAGCTAACCCGTGAATGCGAAATAACTTAGGATCTGCTCCTTGAAGTTCAGTCGCCAGCGACCTCTCCTTCTCCCGTTGCTCCTGCAGATCCGCCTCAGAGAACTCAATTGTACCAGTGTCGTCCAAGTGTACTCCTCCCTGTTCCAGCCCACACTTTGCCCCCCTCCAACGCTGTGCTCGTCTCTCTAGTGCCTCGACAACCTGTGCATGTTTGGTTAGATTTAAACCCCCATGTATAGTCAACCTATTTGTATTCCCGGTTGGATCAATTAACCTAATTTTTCTCATTGTTTCTTGTCTTATCGCGTAATTAGTACATCTATTTTGTTGTCTCCTACTGCGGTGAGATAGATTGTGCTCATCATCATCACCCACGTTGCACTGCCGACTTTGCGCAAATCGCTGTGCCCCCCCTGCTGGTTGAGGGGGGTAGCTGGTGCGGACTATTCGCTACCCGCCCCGTCATCTTGGCTGTCGCTATCTTCACTAGAGTCTGACGAGGAGTCAGAGCTGCTACCGCTGCTCAATACCACCGTCTCACGAGAGCCACTAGATGTACGGGACTTGCCATGTTTTAACTTGGATGCGGAGTCCGTAGATTTCACCTTCTGTGCTTTTTTCTTACCCTTGTTCCTCCTCGCCGAGTCCTCACTGTCTTCGTCCATACTCGACACCTCACTGTCCTCATCACCACCACTTTCACTTTCACTTTCACTGCTGATTTCCAACACTTGCTTCTTACGAATGTATGATGACTTCTTTGCCGTTTCTTGTTTTTTAAGCCTACTCTTCCCCGTCTTCTTCTGTTTTGAAGCCCTATCTAGTCTCTCCTCCTCCCCTTCTGCCTCTGAGAGATCTTTTGCAACTCGTGCCGCCCACTCTGCCCGACCTTTATTAGCTTCGTGGATTGTCTTCACTGTCCCAACTGTATCCAGGTCGTACATATCTTCCTCCCGAGTGTGTTGCTTTTTCTTCGAGCGCTTAACCTTGTCTACCATATGCATACCCAATTCCGCCGCATACCAGGAGGCCTTCTCCTGTTCCTTCATCTCATCTTCATCCCCTTCACTCTCCTCCGGGAAGAGAATCGTCTGATTCTTCTCATCCCATGTGCATGTGAGTCCCTTCTCGTACGTCTCCACGTCACACGCTGCTTTAACAATACGCCGAAGCAGTTCTTCAGGAAGCCCATCATCCTGCAGCTTGAAGATAATATAAGCCGCCGCGTTCTTGTTGAGACGTTCAATCATCGTTTCTGCTTCCTCCATATTAGGGAACACTGCCGTGACTGGCCCTAGTTGGCAGCCCTGATGCACTTTCGCAATTGCCAGTTTCCCACAGCTAAGTTTGGTATATTTCAGCAAAAGGTCCCGTAGTGACAGATACCCTAATATCTTGGTTGGGTCTGTAACTTTATAAAAGGGCTCCTTTGCGTCCAAATTGTCTATCCCTTTAATTTCCTGATCCAACATTTTTGAATGAAACGTAGCATGCGCGCGTAGGGCTGTCAAAAGCAACTCCTTATTCCTTTCTGTCAGCGGAACATTCGATTCCGATACAAGCACCTTTAATCCCCACGCAGCCGCAACAATACCAAGTGCTTTAGCCCGTGCTACTAGATGTTTCACTAATGGTATAACACCGCAATCCATCTCGAAATGCACAACCCGTCTCAAGTTTTGTGTCTTCCAATCAGCCCTAATGCCTGGAACCCAAGGGGCTGTAATCCTGATCCCAAATTTGGGGAGCACCAAGTTATCTCCATACAGTGGTGCAAGCACCTCCTTCTCCGCCTCCCAGGTAGAACGCAGAATCTGCTTGAACTCCGAGATCATGATACTGTGTTCCGTTTCCGTCCATAGCTTAAGGCACATGATCGGAGTAGCCGATTCAAAGGAGTATACTGCCTTAACTTGAAGGCAAGATCCGCTAAGATTCCCCCACTCAAAACTAATCCGCTGAATGAGATATGTCGCCTCAAGGTCAAATGACGCTGCGAAGCAAAACCAAACAACTGGATCCTTTTCTTCTTCTACCTTCTTCTTTTTTCCTCCGCTTCCTGTTGTGTTAAAGACCTTCTTCTTCTGAAAAGCCATCATATTCCCACTAATCTTAATATACTCAGTAAGAAGAGTAAGGTTGTTAGGATTATCCGTCTTCATCTTCAATGCAGCATGGGGAGATACTTTGCTAATCGGATCGATCTGAAAGTATGCATCCACCATCAACGCATTTCCCAGCAGGTTCCGCATCATCTCTGCAAATTGAAGGTATGGATTCTTGTCCGTAAGAATCACTGCCGCCTCCAATATAACCCGCTTCTGCTTATGATCATGAGCTCTGATGATTGACTTGGGGGCACCCGGAGTGTCCGGTCTTGTTGGACGTGTTTTCTTCCGAACCGGCGACGTTGTATCAATTTCCCCATCATCCTTCATGTTCAATTCCCTCAAATGTTGATTAATCTTATTGTCCGCTGAATCCGGGGTATTGACCGGAGCGATATCTCTCGGTGCCCCAGACTTAACGTCAGCAGAAAAACCAACTTTATTTCCCCCCCTACCGCTTCACCAACCTCCGTGATTCCGCCTTGAGTGTCTGCCTCCTCATCTGCTTCCTGAGGGGGTGCACCTTGTGCTGCCAAAAGCCCCGTAGCTCTCGCCTGTGCTTCCGCTGCTAACCGCGCTTCCATCTGTAGAAATTCAGCCTCCGCTGGGGTGTCATCCAGCGGATCAATATCCATCTTGTTATTTAACTCGGATACTGCAGCCGCTTTTTTCCGAGTTTTCTCCTCCTCCTTAGCCAGTCTTCCTTCCAAAATCGACTGCCGCATCTCACTCTTGTTAGCCACCGCTTCTGATGCCCCAGCCTTTTTAACCTTGGTCGTGTCCTGTTTCTTCCTTGGTTGATCTAGCCATTGTGTGGTTAAAGGTAGATTCTGTTATATTGTTGAAAGGATGTAATTGTTTGTGTGTAATAGAGTAGTGTAAAAAACCTCCAAACCTCGTAATTTGTGTAAAAAATAAGGTGAGGCCGCCAGGACTGTGAAAATAATAATATTCCCGTAGGCCTAGATAATATCAATTTTGTAGTAATCGGTAAAATGACAACGCTGAGCCCCTATTCCAATGCTGGGTAAGGGTTGTCATCGGTTGAAAAGATTAGAAGGATAAAGACTTCGTATACCAATGGAATGTCGAGCTCCAGTGTGGTGCTGGTAATGATAACTATAAATTACAAAATACAATCAAATTCTAATTTAATAAATTTAATACAACTAATCACACTTAAACAACCACAATCATATCTACAAATTATTCTGATTTGGAATAATTACATCGCTTCCTTTCCTTTTACCACTCCAGTATAACAATTCTTCAAGCAAACCAAAAAACAAATAAAGGCACCAGTTCATACAAACTCAGACATATATATATAGACAATAATCTTCAACCACCTACTGGAAATAAAACAATAAGGGCTATCTTTCTTCACAAAAAAAACAGCTAAGTAATAATTAAATGAATACAAATGATAACTATAAATTACGAAACACAATCAAATTCGACTTCTATAAATTTAATGCAACTAATCACACTTAAACAACCACAATCATATCACCCCTTCCACGGGGTTCCACTTGGAAATTTAAGGTGGAGATTTTTTTCTTCCTCGTAGAACCCCGTAAATTCAGCGTCAGAAACCCTTAAGTAAGGGGTGATTTCACCTTGGGAAATCGACCTCCGATTTCACCATGGTGGCCATCTAGTAAAAATAGGCCTCTGTCGCAACAACCGATTGTTTCTAATACTGAAGATAAAGAGAAGTTATAATAATCAGCGGACGCGCAAGGAAATGACGCTCACGATGGTGCCGCTCGCGTTCCATTATCCCTTGTTTCGGCTGAGATATTCATATTTCAGTATCGATGTTTCGGACACCATGGTCGCCGTGGCGTTTATGAAGACCACGACGAGGAGCAACAATCTGCCCTCAAAAAGCAGCGCTGTCGATCCCCTTCGCCGCCACTGCAAATCACAAATACCCCAACTGCCATTGTGGATATTAATACTCCCTCTCCTCCGTGCAGCGACAACTCGGCTAATCCACTCAACGATGTTTCCCGTCGGATCAGCCTTGATGAAGAATTTGCTCGGCTGAACAAAACTTACAATCCACAGAAGAGCCGTCGCTTTCGAATACCAACCCACGCAATCGACGCGATACGCGAGACTTTGGAAAAGGCATGGGGGAATACTACACCGCGTCAATTCCAGATCGAAGCTGTTTTTGACTTAGCATACCGCAAGATTCCAATGATGTACCTCATCAGAAAGACAGGGGATGGAAAGAGTGATGTTTTCAAATGTGTTGCCTCCATGCTAAAGGGTATAACAGTCTGCATGGTTCCATTGATCGGTTTGGGAAGCGATCAAACTTTGAAGAGCAACAACAAATATGATGGTTTCGAGGCATACCACGTTGATGAATTCCGGGAGGGTAATGCCCTCAAATTATGCAAGCGACTAGATGCCTACACACGAAAGGAGGTGTCATCGATTGTTCTCTTCATGTCACCGCTTGCCTTGCAATCGGATACTGTTTGGGTCAAGACGCTATCTAACCTTGCAAAGCGGTCGTGCATCTCTTCCATTTGCATCGACGAGGTACATACCGCAGTAATGGACTGTGAATCATTTAGGCCCGAGTTCAAGTCTGCCATCAAAAATATCAACACACTTGTCTCAATGTCAAAAGATTCCACGCCGAAGCATCACATTCCAATCCTCGTCATGTCCGCCACATTCACCATTCCTCTCCAACGCGAATTCAACAATCTTATCCACCGCATGCCATCTGTTGTCATGTGGGGTGATATGAAACGTCGTAACGTTGGTATGTTTGTCAGTACGGTGGGTAATCCCATTAGTGCATTTCTTAGCCAGTGGTCATCACATATTCAAGAAGATCCTACGAAGAAATCATTGGTATATTGCAATTCAGCGACGATGTGTGAAGGCTCTCTCTTGTCGAGGCTTGAGTCTACGCACAACAAACTTCCTCTTGAAGTTAAGAATCATGTCGGCAAACAATCATTGGTCGCGTTCACTGGAAAATGTGGTGTGATGATGAAGAGTTACTTGATGGATGCATTCAGCTGCGAGAATGCCGATGAATCGCTACCCAACATTGTCTGCATGCCCTGTACCTCTGCAGCAAATTGTGGGGTATCGAGTAAGCTTTGCACGCATTGTTACAGAATCGGACCGCCGCCGAACATGCTAGATCTAGTTCAAGAGATGGGTAGAGTGGACCACTCTCACACTGGCGCCATTAGGGAGAATTCATACCACATATACTTGAATGTTCCAACCTACATTCAGCTCTGGATTCGTACGCAGATGGATGCCAACGCAGCAACTCGTAGATGTCAAGCGGACGATCTTCTTTTAACACTCAAACATCTCGTGTTGCCGACCAAATGTCTTCACCAAATCATTGAAGAGCATTTCAAGAATCCAGCGTCGCGGGTGGACATTGGGCCATGCAAAAATAATTGCAGCTATTGTATTGCTGGGAATGGAGAGCGAGTCTCTGGTGAGATATCAAAAATAAAACTCATCAATATACTTCATGCAAATATCTTCATCAATGGAAGTGTGCCTGCTGATAAGCTTGTTGGAATGTTTACGTCCGAGAAGGGGAAGCATCTCCGATCAAATATTTGGTGTGGACGTTCTACGAAAAATCCTGGCAAGGCACACGGTCTTGTTCTCATGATGATTGCTGCTAAACTCATACACCTTTGCTTTCAATCATCATATTTGCCAACACCCGGTCAGACAGTGAGTATGTCAAAAGTAGAGTTCATGCTGTCAAAGGAGACTGTCTGCAGCGACGATGGTGAACGCTACGATGCCCTATCTATTAGTATCGACAGCAATTGGGATGCATTCCAATTACAATCACTATAGAATACCAATAAATCGATTAGATGTGTATTATTCATAATATGTCACTGAATTTCAGTCGTCACACTCCATTTCCTCAAAATCATCGTCGTCGTCGTAAAACTCCTCTATATCACCATCGTCGTACATTTGAAGGGACATTGACCGACGCTTTTCCCATTCCATCTCTTCCCTCTGAGGCTCAATATGTAATTCCTTCATCTTCTCGTCCAGATCACTAATGCTCGCCTTCATCTTCGTCTTGAAGTTAGAGTTGCAAGTGTAGTTCATCTCCATCTTGCACTTCATTTCCTCTCGCTCCTTCTGCCTAGTCTCCTTCAAACCCTCTTCTTTCTTTCTACCGATTGCCAACATGTCCTTGATGCAATCCATGTTCATTTTGTATCTCGCCAGCCTTCCGTTCTTCAATAGATCATTCAACTTCGCCTCAGCAATTTCCAGTTTATCAACACCATCATGATTGACACTATCCTCATCTGATGATTTCCCTGCCATGGAATCATCATCGTCAACATCGCGAGTAGTACTACTACTACCATGAGTATTGTGGCTGCCTACCGAACAATCGTCTCCAAATATGCTATCTTCCTCGTGATCATCATCATCAGAATTGCAATCGTTGTCCCAAGCGAATGCGTCCTTATTCAAAAATGCCTGCAACGCCTCTCTGTCGCGTACATCCACTGGTACATGCTTCTTTTTCATGTACTTCCGCTTTGTTTCTGTTCCATCAAAGCACTTTCCATCACCGAAATGATCCCAAAATGAATTGTCGGATAGCTTATACTCTGTAGTCGGATGTACAAACACCTCCGTCCGCCGAAAGAAATTATACAATGCTTCAACGTCATCTTCCAAGTTCGGAATGCTTGATGGCTTATTCTTGTCAACAAATACTTCCTTTGCACATCTAATTCCAGCGTGAAGAATCGAAGAACGATCGCATACAATTTTGAAGTCAGGATTTTTGGTGCAGTTCTTTTGAGCCTGATTGTGCTTTTCACAATGGTCATCATGTGTTGTCATACCGCCGGCTTCCTCAAACCTCACGAACCGGTTTCGCCGAAGGTACTCAATCTCGTCGGATTTTAGCTTGTAGATTTGCTCCATGCGACGAATAGTTTCGAGCCTATATTGTTTTTTGCCCATAGCCGCCCAATACAATAGCCAGTCATTGCCCTGTACCTCAAGGACAGCCCAGTCGCCCACCGACACTGCTTCCTTGCACATTAGCCACATATGCGCCAAGTTCAAGAAATTCGCTGCTGCAAGTGTCTTCTCGCATGTCGAATGAAGTAATTTATCACAATAATGTTGATATTCACATTGCAATTTCCAGCACACCTCGGCATTGTCCAACCCACTATTGAATACTTCCATTTCATTGTCGTCACGTTGGCGAATGAACTCCTCCATGTGAATCCTTTCAAGTGCGTAAATCATCTTCATCACTAGCCGTTCATGATGAACCCATATGCCTTTGGTAGGATCTTTCTGCACTTTCGTAGTTCCGAGGAGAATCTGCGCAACTTGAATGAATCCTCCATAGAAAAGGGTGAAGACGACTTGAAGACGGTGGATATTCTCATGTAGATAGTCATGACAAATGATAAACCGATCATATGCATCCATCATCATTGCCACATACTCTTCTTTGCCGATTTCCGTAATCTTCGATACAATATGAGGAGCCAAGTTATACCACTTCTGAACTGATAGTGCATCCCCAAACTGAAATACGATCCTTCTCGACGAGTTCTCAACGCGCGAATACGAACCATCCGCTTCCTCCTTGATGAAACCGAGGCTACAGAATATATGCACCATTGCCAGCATAAATTCATCGGTCTTCATCTCGTCTCTTGGAATGATCGGCATCCAGATAAATTTAGAGATTGCATCGTAGCTCTCATCCCAGAATTGTAGGCATTTCTCTTGGAGAATGAATAAGCATTGGTAGACAACTTAGGCGATTCTTTCATCAACTTAGCAAATCGCCAGAAGAAGCGCAACAGTGGATCTTCATCTTGTATGTCATTGCTTGTTGGGTCAACAACTGCCGGATGACGCTGGGTGTATCGGTTGCAGTAGCAAAAGAACTCAATCATGCGCAATGCCGATTGAAGGGTACGCACATACCTACGAGGACACAGTTTCTCCATACCCGCGGCATCCGGCCCTTCGTCCATCCATGCCTGATTACCCAGCACGAAGTCACAATCAGATAATCCTGCCGGGATACGCTGGCAAAGTGAAGATGGGACTTCTTGGTCAATGTACGTGATTGGCACCTGGTGAGATGCGCCGGGCATTGAAACCACCATCCATTCCATCGAGGAGGGTGTTAGTTCGACTTTCTGCATGGGTTCCGCAATTGTCACGATAACATCGTGATCCTTTTCATCGACTTGCTCTAAATACACCACATTCATCCGGCAATCAGGGAGAGCAGTCTCCTTCACTCTCCAAAATATATTCGAATCAAGATGCTTGAGAACGGTTCCAATCGGTCGCTTGAATTCGAACGCCTGTACCACGTTGAATACGATGCCAATGTGATAAATACCCGAACTCCCGCCTCTCTGCGTTTTGTATGCATGGTATTGGTTGTAGTTGTCGAATGAATGCATTGCGATCTTCGCATTTCTAATGACATCCGCTCTTACTTCCTTTGTCGCTTGGTAAAGATTGGATGCATGCTTCAACGCGATAGGTAAGCAAGCAGTATAGGCTTTAGTGTGTGGCGCCTGGAAGTATTTTGCTCGGTTCCCACGTGCGTACATTGCCAACGTCCTTATTACTGCCCAATGGATCAAATATTTTGGATTCCGTTGTCGGACAAGCGCAAAGAAGTGATGTACGAGAGCACTTTGCTTTCGTTCGTATGCAGGCTTCGACTTCACGGATGGCTGGTGTGCGCGCGTCCCATTGCCAACGACAATTGATGAAAGAGCTCTGTGATGAAACGGGAACTTTGTCTCAATTTGCTTGATGATTATCATGTCGATCGACTCATCCAAAAGACGACTCATGGATTGAAAACCGCTAAAGTGCTCACGCAAAGCATTTTCATATAGGGCATCGACGTCTTTGGCAAATTTGGCTAACTTTCCATCAACAAAATCATTGTCCACCTCCCGCGAGAAAATTTCATGATGTTCTTTGCTGTGCAATTCATCAAAGGAGGCAGCCAACTTCGCATTTGCTCTTGCCAGATTGGTTGTCAATATACGCGTGCGTTGCTCTTCAAGAGCGAGCTTCAGTTCCAATGTTTGGACGTAGCAACCTTGGACTTCATCAAACCTCGACTCCATCATACCACCGTAAGCATTTACCTTCCGGTTGGCTGGAAGATTTGGTGTAGGACGTTGATCTCCACGGAAATGTTGTACAAAAAACCAAGTGTATGGCACCTCACGCCACTTTATTAAAGTGGTAATAGTATCCATCATTGTGATGGGATTATGCAGTCGAATCATCAATCCACCTCCCTCCAGAACACGTTGTTCAATCTCTGATGCATCTAATAGATTGTTGACATATTCATTGCGGTAAGGATAATCCACTAACGAGCAACTCAATTCCACGTATTGTTGATTGTTGAATGTAGCTGTTCTTGTTGATAAAATCAATACGGGCAAGTTTGTGACGTTCATTGGGTGGATGGCGAGCTAAGTAGTGACGAGGGCGAGAAGCAAGAACCATATCAACAACTCTTGAGATAAAGTCATTGCATATTTTGGTAATGATTTTAGATTCGCGCTTTGTGCTGGGAGGGATAACAATGTAGAATTCATCTTGAACAGAGAGTCGAATAATCTCTTCCAACTGTAGGCGTCGACTTCCAAGGCATTGAGAATAGCCAACACCAACACCCTGAGGAGTATTACTCACAGCAGGGATGCTCAAAGGCTGGATTAATTGATTCGACACCAAACGAGTTTCATCCCCCGTGACTGTGACGATCGAATCATCCTTGTTTTTTGGAGTCCTCTTTCTATCGCTGCTCCGAGTAGGCACCGCAGTGGTAGATGACGACCGCTGATTTGCAATATCCGTTAATGGTTGACGAGAGGATGAATATTCGTGCTGCGCCGACGGAGTCACGGTCATGGACCATAAGAGAGCGGGACTCTCTTGCAATGCGGATTCGGGACTGAGGATGATGACGCAAGGGCATCTCTTTCTCCTCTCCGAAGTCG
>JALLAX010000119.1:0-18320 GCA_036939555.1 Discostella stelligeroides
TCCACGATCGAGTTGCATTCCCCCGATGAAGCTTAGTACTGCGATGAACAATATTTTTAGGGAACTCCTCATGACTCCGCAATTGCTGTTGTTGTTGTTGCTGCTGATGCTGCTGCTGCTGCCACTATTGTTGTTGCTTCTATTGTTGTTGCTTCTATTGTTGTTACTAATGCGATTGCCGTTTAGTTGACGGGTGAGGCTACTGCTTAACGACGACATGAGGCAGCCTTGGAATCATGAATCATTATGCTCCCTTACTTCTCGATCACTATCGTCATCTTCTATGCTTTTTGCTTTTGCTTTTGGAATGAATGCCCAAGTGGTACGAGTAGTACGAGACCACGGCGAGCTACGATACGGCGAGTCTGGTCGTTGGCTGTGCGTGGAGGTTTGTTGTTGTTGTTTCATGTGAAATTCATCTCAAATAATGCTTCAAATTGTACTGACTCCTACGTTGTATGGAAGAAAATTCGCAAAAAATCCTCCTTCCCGAGCTTCGCACCCTCTAAAAACTTCTTGCAGATGCCGGCACTGAACTACCATACTAGAAATCTCTCAATGATATCAGATATCAATCAACTATCAACTATCTCTCTCTCTAGAGAGAGAGAGGGATAAGATGATAGATGATACCATCTACACTGAATATTGATGGTTTTGGCACATGCAACTTTTTAAGTTTGGATGTCCTCACTTGTTATGTATCACGTATGTACATTCACCTATGAACAAATAATCCAATGTACCCCTACTTGTGGCGTTCAAATCTTTATGCACCCTCATCTTTAATTCCTTGTGTGCGCTCACTTCTCACTCTATGTTTGGTAATCAATACATGTATCCCAGCTTTCTAGCAGGAAGGAACCTATTTTAATTGCAAGTCCTCCAATACACTCACTTGTGTCCAATAAAAATGTGGCTAGAATTCATCCCTTTTTTGCATCTTATTACCTTCAGCCCCCAGTTTACATTCAAGTCTACAGTACCACAGCATACACACCTCTCTTATTGTTATGTTTTTTTTCCTTGATATGCAGTAGCACTTCCATAGAATAGAAAAAAGAATCCCTTTTCTATGAATTAAAATGCAAAAATTTAACACCTAATAGATGACTCTATACAAAAATATTATTTCCTATCTCCAATGATGTTATTTTTTGTTTTATGAGGTAGCTTATTTAGTATCTTACCACTGCAATGCATGCCTCTTGCTCTGCTATTGATCCTGGAGCTTCTTGATAGAATACATGATAGATGATATCATGAGCTGTGAGCTCCATTTCTGTGTAAAAATTGATGACAATAGACTAAAATTGATGGAGCAATGACTAGGCAAAGTTTGATTTGACTGTAAAAAATGAAGGTGTTTTGATTTAAAACTTTAGAACAGTGGTCAGTTAAAGTAAGCAAATATAGGTATTTACGCAAATATGAAACCAGCAGTGAGATGTGAGGATACATTGTTAGATAGTTAATACCATAGTAAGTGATGAGGTTATTTTGATGCATTACTACACAAAGTGAAGGTAATTGAATGTGATATGAAAAGACACTGTCCAAGTGAGGGTAACCGAGTGCAAAAAATGACTATGTGAAGATGGGAAACATCTCATGAAATGGGTGAGATGGCAGTCTAGTATGCAACAGGGCATGGGGCATGTGGAAACAAAGTCGGATGTTTTCCAGATTTATTAGTGAGTGATTTTGTCCATAGTCAATAGCAGTCTCCTAGAGAGAGTATTACTCGGAGATGTGTGGCTTCAGGTTGCTTCTTTATGTTTATGCCACACGCTCTCATCCAGAGACCTCCAGCTGGCTGAATCCACTAGCTCGCGACAGTGAGGAATTTCCTTTCGCAACCATCATGGAATCCGTGCCGAATTATGTGATACAACCATTCAATCGAAACTATATGCAATCCCCACTCCAGTGCTTTTGTATACTTCAGTCCCCGTCCTTCCTTGCAAATCAAGTGAGTGTTGTTCCGAGTTAGATTGTCTGTGTATTGCGCTCCGATCTCATCAAGCATCGACATAATACCATACCGAGAGGAGTCTACGAACCCAGTGACTGCAATCAAGAACCTATCATTCCTTTCCCCCGTATGGGAAGAAGAAGACTTCGATAGACGGCGAATCGGCCACGTTTGTGGTTGAAACAGCAGTGGGTATTCTATCGGATCATACTTCCGATCATTCTTCACGCATGCAGATATCCATATAAGAGATACTGGAACAACCTTGATGCATAGTTTCGACAACTCCGCCAACAACGGAAGGGAACTAGCGCCATCGGTATGAACCCAACTATTACTAACAACGTAGTACCCACGGCTGGTATTAGATGCGGCAGATTTCTTGGCATCATTCTTTATTGCAAGTAAGAGAGATTTGGTTAGCAATAGTCCACCATTTCTGGTGATGGTAGATTCCATGTCTTCGTATCGAAAAGTAAGTGTACCGTTGGTAGATTTCGAGAGAGAAATAACAAATACATCACCGCGAAAAATAGAAGAAGAGGTGTAAGATTTCGACTCGGGTATTTTTCCAGCGGTGATTTTGCTGGTGGAATTTTCGGAGCTTGTGCTATTGGAACTTTCTCCAACTACTACTCCTCCCCTTTCTACTACTCGATTTCGTTTGCTTTTCATTGTTTGTTGTATTCGAGGTTCAGGAGGGAAGGGAGGAGGCGGGATAACCAAACCAACATTAGTTCTTTCACGATGGAAGAAGATGGATGTCAATATCCAGTCCATTGTGACACATATGGGACCCATGGGATGCTCTCGACAGAAATATCTCACATCATCCCTGCATTTGACGTGTTGTTCATCATACCAAATCAATCGTTCGAACCAAAATCAATGTGATATCAGTGTCGAATGAAATCATGGTCAAGAAAAAGATAATAATGAGAGAGGAGTGCGAGGCTATAAAGGGGATGAAAATGTAATTCAATGTCAAACGTACCACACGCGCTTTGAATAGTTATCATTCAAAACAACCGTCGTGATCCATTCATTTGGTTCCCAAAATATAGTACCTCCCGCTCGACGAATCAATTTGGATAATGATATTTTAAGAGTTTGATATTTTTCCTTCATGAAACGAAGATGACGATCACGACGGCCGCGACCAGTGCGATGATAATTGTGACTTGGTACAGCACGGTGATTCCCGCCACCGTCGCGAATTCGTCTCTTTCTTGGTAAATAAGTTGCCGTGTCTCCTGTATTGTTGATAGCACAATCACTGCTGCTTTCGCCATCGCCATCGCCATCACCATCATTACTACTCATCGTTTTGTTCATAGATGTGTCGTCAGGGCCACCGTAATTATGTGTTTCGCTACCACCATCATTGTCAGAAGGATCATCGTCATCATTTTCGTCATTGAGTCCATCTGGTTCATCGTCACAATCAAAGCCCACCAACAGGAAACTCTGACCCAAAAATAGGCTGCAATAGTCAGCGACTAGAACGTTCTGGAGCATGTACTCGCACCGCTCCTCGAGTGTAGGTGCAATCTTGATAATTTCCGCTGGCAAGGATTGTTGAAGGAGATGGTACAACCGAGTAGATGTTCCATCATTATCATCCTCACTCTTGATCTCTCCCACATCTAACATTTTTATTAATTGAAATCCCTCCTCGGATACTCGTCGGTTTTCCCGGTGACACGCTTCCACCCACGAGGTTGTGACCACAATCAGCTTTTCTGCCCATGCCGAGGATTGAATACTTTCATCGTCTTTCTCTATATTCTGTGGTTGTTGTGGTTGTGGTTGTTGTCTGTTTGGTTGACTGCTTGGTTGTTGTTGTTGTTGTTGTTGTCGCTGCTGCTTTTGTTTTCGATACCATTCCAAATGTCTCCTCCAATTCAAATACTTGGACCCCACCGGTGCATCCAATATGAGATGCGTGACATAATTTGGATCAAAGTGTCCCATGATGGATCCACCCCCCCATTTCTGTATAATGCGATGAATGCGATCTTTTACGTCCTCTGATTGGCCAGAAAGGCAGGCCACGATCCCCTGCAAGGGCGGTGGTGAAGGAGAGGAAGAGGAACATGACGAAATTGTAAAATCGAGAGAGTTCAACAACAACTTCGTGCGACGGCGCGATGCTGATGATGTTGTCGATAATGATCGGAGATGACCTCGATTGTCATTGTGATTGTTACTACTGCTGCTGCTGCTTCTGGTAATAGTGTTGCTGATGGTGGTGGTGGTGGTGGTGGGTTTGGTACTGCTGACAAGTGACTGCCGGCGACGGCGGAAGCGTGGGTTGGCGACATTCATGGTTGTTTTCGTTGTCGCGGTCGCGGCATTGAAGAATGGCGAATTTTGATTTTTTATTTTTTTATTTTTTCAGCACAAATTCTGAATTCGTACTGATGTTCAATTTTTCGTCCGTCCTTTTACCCTCAGAAAGCGAGAAAAAATAATGGTCTCGTCATCTCCTCCACGCCCGCCTGGCCGAATGCCCGAATGCCGAATGAAAATGAAGGAGATTCGAATCATGATGATGTTGTCATGATATCATTATTTCACTTCACCTTTTACACAGTAAATATAATCATGTCGGCCTCCAGTGCATGGCGCTGCGCTAGTAGTAGTAGCACTAGCAGCAGTCGACGTGCGCTCATCCTCTACAAATCCATATTGCGCGCCCACGAGCGATACTTGCCATCTCAATCCATGCGGCAACTGGGCGACACGTACGTTAAATCGGAGGTGAGATGATGATGATGATGATGATACTAGATATCTCTACTCTAGTGCTCTGTAGAGAGAGAGAGAGGGTGGCTGTTTCAGATTATTTCTCGAAATATCGTAGAACAATGATGTTGCTGTTGTTATTATTGTTATTACTTATTATGTTATCATCCCCAACTTGGTTTTGTGCTTTCACTGTTGACTGATCTAAATCACCCACCTTTCCCTCATCCGAATTATTAATTTGTTGCTCTTCCTTTTTCTGCACGTTTGTATATAATTATTTGTCCACACACACAAACACACATTCAACTAGTAGTTCCGGCTACACAAAGCTGCCAAGCCCGAACAAGCGGCCCTCTTCTTTGTGGAATGGGAAAAGTACCTTCAACATATTGAACAGACTGGACGGGAGAAGCAATCGATCGAAATGGGATTGTTGGTCAATCCTCGTTCGCAGCCGCAGAGACAACAGCTTCAACAACGATTAGGCAATGTTGTATCAGACGATCTTATGCCGTCGTCGTCGTCGTCATCGATGATTATGATGATGTCTTTGTCGTCGTCGACGTCGTCGTCTTTGCAACAACATTCCATCAAGAAACAAAGTCAAAACGAGAATGATGATAATGGGGGGAGCACAATCTACTTTGGAAAAGACATTTCGAACGATATTGTATTAAGCGATGAGCAGGTTAGCAAGTTGGAACAATTGAAGGACGAGGCTACCAAGGCTGCTGTTGCCGCGTCTGCCTCTGCNTATCCCCAGCTTCAAATAATAAGCTCGCCCATGTCCTCCATCGTTACCCAGCATCTAGCCCATTGTTGTCAAACATTGGCTGAAAGTAATTCAGATACTAGAGAGTATATGTTTTCCTGAATTGGGCAATCCAGCAACAGTGCTTGCAAGGGCGTGGTGTACGTAGCACGTTTTCGTTTTGAGAATTTGACTGCCGGACGACAGCCGACAGCCAGTCCAATGAGAAACCGAGGATAACGAAGAACAAGGAATTAAAGATTACCATTCAATAAATTCACACTTGAGGAATGATACAATGCTGTTAGTTCTAAAATTGATGCCTGCAATTATTTGCTTGTTGGGTTGAGCCATCTATTGGGCTCTCTCTCTGGTTATTATTACCATTTTATTTGTTCCCATGGCGTGTGCCTGCGTGTGCAGTGTCTGCGATTTATGATCTTATTTTATCACAAGAAGTACCTTGTTTAGCCTGCATCATGCAGCAGTTCTTTTTATTACATTTTTTGCCATTAATCAGTTGTCCATTATGTTTGTCATAGCTTTATCCCAATCTGACCTAATAATTGTGTCTGTTGTGAGAGTTGGATGAGATCCGGGTGGAAAGAAACAACAGAGTACAGTGAGGAATTGTGTGGCTCTAAATAATGTTTCAGTGGACTTTCCTACACTATTATCTAAACACTGGATTTCAACAATGCTGCAGAAGATGCAGGGGGAGTTACTGATGAATAACACTTCTCCACACATAGGAGAGAAGAAAAGGGAAAAGACAATGCTGCAAAACAGATTAAAAGCACTACTAAGCCCTGCCTAATTTTACTAAGTCACAAACAACCAAGATCAGGTCACAACTTGGTAGACTTTCAACACATCAAGAGGGACAGTACCAAAATTATCAACTGATTGTCATCCCTCTGCTTTGCTCTTATTTTTAAAGTGGGACTATTAGCATTTTATTACTCAGAGAACAAGAGTGAGCTCTGTTACCACACTACTTTGGTTCCTTAGTGAATATGGAGATCCACGAAGAGATGGAGGGAGTTGTTATTAGTATTGTATACCACATTTTCATCTAGGCCTATGGAATAGAAATACAGCTGTTTCATTATGCTGTTACTCACCACTCATATACCAAGCCTTGACTCATTCCTGCCCTGCCTACTGCCCATGAAAGTGGCAATGAGAGGGTACGCAGGATTAGATGCGTGAGCTCTTTTTTCAAAACTGGTTTCCACTCCTTCAACATCATGGTTGTTGGATGTCTGGAAAAAGAAAGTGAAAATCATGTCATGAGAAAATGAGGTCATGTGCTGTTGCTGTTGCATTTCAGCTCAAGAAAGATACTTTTCTGTATCGCAAAGATTAGTTGACGTTTATTGTATCTTTTTTCCTTGAATGAATAATGGTGGTGTCAATAGGAGAGGACAGGTGGTCAAGGAGTAAAGATGTCAAGATACCATATGATGGCAGTAGATGATGCAATTACACATCTGACAAGCCATGTTGCAGTTTGTTTTCATCTGAAATGTGACCTGACCACAGCTTTTCCATGGATCCTTATTTGTCATAATCAATTTATCTCCCCGACAACAACCCAGGGTTCCATGTTGCCAAGAAGGTAACAGCAATTCACATTGGGAACCTGTTTGCCTGGTGCAAAATCTGTAAACAATGGCTGGCTGAATGGGAACATCAACATACTACATCATGATTCTGCAAGTACTTCAGGCATAAGAAAGAGTCCCTTGTTTGTCATTTGACAGTTGCTAGATAATTGTCCATTTAAAGGTTTTGGTGTTGTGTGAAAGTACGTGGAATACAAGTAAAGTTCTGTATGTTTCCATCATCTTGAATGGAAACAGAGTCTTCCTCAGCAGTAAAATTGACAATGGCAACCATGGCCATGATCTCTGATCATATCTCTGCCATTGTTGGTTTGTTCTGAATGGTGGGGACTTGGTTAAGTGAACGGTAGTATGATGTTGTTAGTTAAGTACGTTCGGTTTGTTTGCGTTCTGACACCTCAACCTCTGCACAGAGGATCTCATAGATCTCTATCTAGATAATAATTGATTCGACTGTACCATACGAATCTTGTGCGTGTCTCTCCGTGCACACAGGATCTTCTATCTTCTACCATACCATAATATTCTGGCGAACAAGATGATGCATGTCATCAAATTGAAACCAAAGCGACCTCCATCGACATCGGGAATGAATGATAAATGAGATCACACACTACGATAGCCATCTACTCTTACGAAGTCGTTTTATCATCCATACACCAATAGGCTACATCGAGGCGCACCTTAATCATAAGGAATAGTGTAGACAGCGAGACAACGCTACAAATATTAATATTTGATGAAACGATGACGACGACGACTCTACCACGACACCATGACCATGACCATTCATCTTATTCTCCACATACTGCTCGACCAACACGCAGTCTCCAAATAATCGGCAGCAGCAGCAGCAGCAGCACTGGCACCGCCCCCTTGCTCCTTTCGCCCTTACTAATCGCGGCCTATGTTGCGTTTGGCGTCCTGCACGAGCTCGCGCATTTCATCGTCGCATCGTGGCTGTCATCGCCAATAGCAATAGCAACTTCAACATCATCAACAACAAGTAGCATATCAGCCAGCCAAAACAGCATCAACAACAGCAGCCTCCTACTCCTCTTTGTGGGCAATGTTGCACGGGCCATCATGGGACGATATTCTCTTGTTCCCGTCGGCATCGTGTGCGGCGGGGGGGATGGAGTGCTGCTGGGTCAAGATGACGAGAATTATGATTATTCTAATGCTGACGACGACAGCATTCTTCGCAGACGAATTCGAATCATCCTGCATGCTGGATGGATCTACAGCGTTCTCTTGGCTTTGAGTTGTCATTTGCTCCATTGCTATGCAAGGAAGACGAAGAGGAAGTGGAGCCAACACCAGCACGAACGTCGACTACCACTACAGTTGGAAGGTTTCGACATTCTCCTCTTCCTTCAAGAAAAAGTAATTGATATTTTCCATAGTCCGATACTGCCTATTGCCGCCTACATTACCGCACTGGAAGCAGTTTCGACAGATTTGCTTGGATTTGTTCCAGCGTCAGATTATTCATCATTATCATCATCATCTCAGAAATATTCACATCTTCTTCTTCATCAATATCATCACCATGATGATGGTGGTGGTGGTGGTAATTATCATCATCGAGTCCTACTACTTCGTTGCTTCTGTGGTAATTTTGGAATACTGCTACTCAAACCATCTTGGCTTGCCATTGATGGTGGACGGACAGCATTGGATATATTGGAAAAGATGATCAATGTTACAATGATGAGAGGTAAGTATTATAGTAATACAGGTGTTAGCTGTTGTTGGAACTATGATGGTGCTTTGTCGCAGGTGTGTGAGCTCGTCAACTTATTCGAAATATATTATCGTTCTCCTTTCGTCATCATCATCGTTTCACAGGTGCACAATCTGGTGGAGTGGTCACCTTTGAACCAGACCAACATCAACCACCGCCATCGTCATCATCATCATCACTCACCGCTGTCACACCGTCACCACCACCACCACCACCATGCCTTCATGGCATTCGCTCGCGTGTTGTCAATGCCAAACGCACCGATTTATCCAAGGGTGTGCGTCGCAAGGTGGTGAAAGACAATTGTGAGCGTTTTACGGGGAATTTACGTGGATGGAATAAGGCTACTTCTACTACCACTACTACCAACGCTGGAGGAAATACTGGTGGTAGTAGTTGTAGCAGTCACCTTGTTAAGGGATTCTTTGGCCATACCCGATTCGCCACATCGAGCAAGGCAAGTTTCGATGGCACCCATCCCCATTTATGGTCGCCACGAAGAATGTACAATGTATATCCCTTTGCTTCGGTGTCGTCGTCATCATCATCTGCAGCAGCAGCAGCATCATCATCGGCTCGCAGAGTGGGCGTAGAGAATTACATTACGCACAATGGCGATTTTGAATTTTTCCATGTTAACGGTAAATTCTATGATGTGGAGGTGGTGCAGCTATGGTTGGAAAAAGTATTGGATGTGCCCATGCCGGCCACTGTTGATTCTGCTGCGATTGCCGGGACCCTGGATCTACTAAGGACTCAAGGATCGTTTGCACTTAGTGCTCGATATGCGTTGTGCCTTACATTACCAAGCAGCAAGGTAGAATCCGACCCGGCTATTTCTTACCCTACCATTGAAGAATATGAAGAGATTGCAAGGACTTTTGAAAAGGAATTGGATGGATTGCTTGATTCTGTAGTAGCATCTAATGACGGGACCAGAAAGCATACCCTTGAGGATATTAGTTCCAGTTCAGAGAAGCGTACGCATTTGGCATCGGTGGTAGTCAACTCTCTTCGAGGAACGTTAGAAGTCCTGGCAAATTCCATTGAGGTGACAACCCAACTAGGACAGTCGTCATCCCGTCCCCAACGTGGTCGTAGGGGAGGAGCACATTTTGGATTAGGCAGATTACTGAAATTCATTTCCATTGATGAAGAGGATGCTGACGTGGAACGCTTTGTCCGGTCCACAATCGACGCTTTCTTCGACAATGACCTGCTCCACTCTACCCGTCTATTTTTGCACAATGCAAAGGGATCCTTCGGGTTGGTGGTTGCATCGTCGCTCGATGCACATCGTCAAACTTGCTTTGCCGCTCGCGGTCAAACATTGTCGATTGCCTTCTACCCCCGAAAGGGCTTGATATGCTATGGTTCTGAGCAAGCTGCCGTAAAAGCTGGGCTAAATTACGAAAACCCCGAGGGGTCGGTTGGTCGATGGAGTGAAAGAGAAGAAGACAACGCCGTTCGCCTTGATTTAGACGATCTTGGTGGAGAGATCTGTCTCCTCGATTGGGGCTTCGCGGGAGACACTGCACCTGCCATATCTCCTCCCAATAGAAGTTTGGCTGTTGAAAAGGCCATGAATGGTAGCGTCAATGTTGTTCTCTTACATCAGAACAATAGTTCCAAGCCCTTGGCGAAGAGGCTAACTCTCCTCGAAAACAATGAATTCATAAGGCCACTTCTTGATGATTGCGATGACTTGGTACTTGCCGATATACGAGATATCCCTCGAGTTTGTAAACAGATTCAGGATGATTGGCGTGATGTTGGCTTAAATCGCATGACTGCGTGGAACCTCGCAAATTGCATTCGAGCGAGGATGAAGGCTCACGTCGATGGAAAGATCCCATGCCATGGTGGCACCGTGGATATTTTAGTAACGGGCTGCGAGGTGTCCCTTTGGGTTGCAGAGCAGTTTGTCGCAGATCTCCAGAAGTGCTTCCCGAAGCTGTTTGTTAAGGCAATCAGCAGCAACAAAATTCTTGGTCTGTTCGGACAAGAGCTTGCAATGCCGTGCATTGGATTTCCATACTCCCAGGTGTCTATTGATATGAATGACCCCATCATCATCATTGTTAGCCACAGTGGAGGAACGTTCGGTCCTCTCGCCTGCTCAAACTTACTCCAAAGCTTCTCATCCTCCATCTTCGCAGTCACGTCGGAATGGGATACTCAAATTGGTAAGCAACTGAGAAGTATGTACAGCGACGACCTACTATCTTCGAGGATTTTCTCTACAGAAGTTGGAGTGCGTCCAGCTGAGCCATGTTCTGTAAGCGTTGTGGCCACCCATCAGCTGTTGACGAATATCTTGGAGCATATTTGTGTCACCATCATCAGTGACCCACATTTTAGTAGGGCGGCGGGAGCAGTGGTGCGCGAGCGTGATTTACAGATACTAGAACGTTGCAATCAAGAAGGCTTGAAGACCTTGGAGGAAATCGTCGGTGTTGATGTCAAAGGCGTTGAAATCCACGAAATTCGCAGAAAAACTGAACGTGAATTGAGGTCGGCTGGAGATTTATGGGCCAATCATATCCTTGAGGTTGTAAAGGTGGGTAATAATGCGGTTTCTCTCGTCAGGTGTGCAGTAATCCTTGTCACGCTGAATACCCATGCTCCAACTTTCCGTACTAGGCATATATCATGAGCTTTATTTACATTGTGGGGACAGTAACTAGTGGTTTCCCTCTCGTCAGTGGACTGGCTAAGGCATTTGGTTTGACAGGATCAGAGGGGGCGTTCTATTTTATCAGATTTCTAGACGCATTGATTTATTTTTGGTTGCCGCAAATTAACATCACAATTCTTCGATTGATTGAAAGGCGCAATCTACGTCATCGAATGGTGGGAAGAACTGTCGTAATAGGTGATTGCCCCTGGGTTGCTCAGTCGGCCGATGCCTTTCTGAGCAAGATTTTTGCTTGTTCGTATAGTATTGCCGGTCTTACTGTCTTGAGTGGTAATCCTAGCGATCACCTTGTTCATCGACACACGTGAGTGCACTTTGCATACTATGTTTTATTGTGGCAAAATGCGATTTTGAACCATATCGTTGTCATTATTATGTTCTGTACCAACAACGACAGACACCGTGTTGTACGAGGCAGTCTTCTTGTGTGCGGACGACCAGATGGTCGGCTTCCTGCATTGACGTCGCTCGAAGGTGAGGATTGAACGGCAACTGTCTGCCGCAAATTAGTCAAATCGAAATTCACCTCCTTTCTTTTCTCTTATAGCATCAACTTGCCTCTCTGTAAACCAGGCGAGTTCAATCCAAAGCCTCGGAGGGACTTGTGAGAGCATAACAATAGGGCACAATAAATCGAAGTTGCCGCTCTCGTGAGTCAGGCTCGTACAACTTGTTTGGCATTATTCGTGGGGATGCTAAAAGTTATTTATGTAATTACCAATTGTTTGACAGGCATCACGCGATTTACTTAAAGCCTAATCGGCCACTTTTCCTTTCTGAGAAAATTCTTGACAGTATGGATCATCAGGAAGACCTTGTCAGACAACGAAAGGAGAAGTTGAAAAAAGAAAAACAAGAGAGACAGAATCGAGGAATCTCCTTCTCCCGGTCATCTATCTCCTGGTTAATGAATTCTGCCAGTGTTAGACGATTGGAAGGAGGTATTCTGGAACTATCCCTATCAAGATCACGAAAGGCAAAGACAACGAGATCAAGTGCGTCTCTCTTGGGTGCCTATGTCAACCTTGAGAGGGAAGCCCGGAAAAGGAGAAATGAGAATATTCATCAGGAAGAGCCGCTGTTGAATATTGTGAATGCTATGGTAAAGCAAGTGCAAGGAATCGAGAACACTAGACGAGTGTTCAATGAGATAGATGTTAACAATGATGGTGTTGTTTCACTTGAAGAATTCATTGCAGCTTACCAAAAGATCGATGTTGAACTTTCTGAGGAGCACCTGAAGCATATGTTCGAAGAAGCTGATGTTAATGACAAAGGCGAGCTTTCGTTTGACGACTTCTTGAAGATAGCTCGAATGCCAAGTTTACTTGCAGACCTGGGTACAAAGAACCGCGACATTCGCGGTTTAGTTCAGGTGCAAGCAAGCAAAGAAAAATATTTTGGGGAAGAAATCAGAAAGCATGCAACACCGGGTGTAGACAGCATGGCAATGTCTCAAAGCCAAAATTTTAGCATGGAGCTGTACGAGTCTCGCATTGCATCGCTCCAACGATTTGTTGCGATGACAGTGATGTTTCACCAAATGGGCTATAGAGTTCAAAATTTCTTCCCCAAAATGACTTTTGGTCTATTGGGGTATAGAATGGATAGGACACATAGCATCATGCGACTTGCAACCACCGCGTCCCCCGTCAGCGGCGCGGATGTCCGAGAGCGCATGGAAGAACTAAGACTCATGCTCAAGATTGAGCGATCGGTTCAACTGATTATTAGAACTTGGAAGAAATGGAAACTCGACAAGCTGGGTGAATTTCGCCAGCGTAACTAGGCCTGGTGAGAGAGAAGCAATCCAAATCTTCGACGCCGAAGTTGGCTTTTGATTGCACACTCTACTGAACTAATAGGTAACAAAGAGAATTAGATTTTAACGGTCAAATTAGTTCACTTAATTGTCGACCTCTGCACATCGGATAACACAAAATAACTATACCAAGTCATGAATGACTATACAAAGGCAATATCCTTCGTCAGAGGATAATGGAAGAGAAACATGAGCTGCTGATACAAAAGAAGACGAAGATAGCAGCTAGCATCGCCAGTCGTGCAGATACAGATCATATCCATCAATATGGTAAGTGTAGCGGAGCAAACGCTGTTACAACATGAAAAAAAATAAAGATGCCAACAAAATGCCAGAAAAATATCTTCTCGTGACAAACGCAGAGCTTGGTTCTTCTGCACCGCCAGAGGAAGTTTCAGAGGAAGCGCCTTCGGGAGACGCAGTCTCGTCTGTTCCGCAGTCGAATTCCCAAAACGAAGTCGTTGTACTGAACGCTCCTGCAAAAATGATTGCTGGGTTGCCAGTAGGACTCTCGCTTTCATCAAGAAAAAGAATGGACTCCGAATCAATTTCTCCCAATGTCCGGTCTGCGTATGCAACAATGGGGTTCTTAGTTTCAGATGCTGGAGAAAGATGAAAGACTTGCGCGAGCTTGGGGCTCGTGATGTCACTGATATCGTACATGAAACCAACGGAGTTCTTCTCCGATACCTATCCGAGGATATCGCACATCAAAGAATCGATCATCAAACAACATTCATATCAACCGTATTTCCACATTCAATGCAATACTTACCGTGACCATGTATTTTTTGCCGCACGCCTCGCCTGCGACAATGGCCTCAGCTGCGTAGCCATCCTTAAGGGAACGCTCGTCAACAGTATCTCCCATGGCGCATGCACCGGGTTCGCCATCACCGCGGTCCTCGCTTCAATTATCAATAACAACAAACTGTGTGAGAAGAGAGATGGTATAAATACGGGGCGTGTGCTTGGGGCAACTCACCACCCGTCCTCCTCAGGATCATTCATCTCAATCAGAGTCTCGCGTATGTCTTCGTTCGACATGTACAATGTACCGTTCACGTCCGCAAACTCCTCATCCTGACCATAACAATTGTGAGTAAATAACTTGATGAAGTAACGCCACACGTATTGACTAGGATCTNTACTTTCGGTTCCTACAGTGAGTCGCATCGAGTTTGCACACCAATCCGGACTTCCTTCCATCTCGCCACATTCATTGTTGAAGTATTTGCTCTGACCACTCATGGGAGACGCAGCATCGAAAATTGCTGAATCAGCCGTCAATCCTTCGAATCCAAGCGAGGACCCATCAAAGATGTCACTCGACTTCACTTTCTCTTCGAAATCGCCGTAGGCTACATCGTCACCCTACCATCGGAGCGAAAGGAGTCACAAAATTAGGTAACAACTCGACGGATTCTTATGCGGGATAAAAAGAATTGCGCTCCTGTCAGCTCACCTCATTTGCAGTAATAATGTATATATCCTCGCCTACCGTCACAAGTTTAATCGCATCCGGGGAACGAAGCGAGAAGAAGCCTTCCACCGTGGGCATGGACGAACATCCGTCGTCTTCAACAACATCGATCGGAGTTTCTTCCCAGCTCTTTAGGCCGTACCTGGACGATGAGGATAGTAATGATGATGACAAAAAGTGGAAGTATGAGGGTGATGCATGTCCAAATGGTCAGTTTCAATGTAGATTCGAATTCAGCTACGAATAAAAACAAACCAGACTTTCGTACCCGTAGATGTCTTCCGCCGTCTCGTCTGCAACATTGACCTTGACCAAAGCACAATTCTCCTGAAGATTGACGAGGACATACTGATCGTCAGGAGTCCAAACCAACCACTCGGGCTCCAGCACTGACGCCGTAGTATACAATGCTCGTGCTTCGGTAAAGTTCAAGTCGTCGGCGATCGAAGAATATTCATCCCAATATTCAAGAGCGTTGGCACTGAGAGGAANTAGACTGAAAATCAACTAATGGCAGTTTCCAAATAATGATCGCCACTCATTTCCACATATTGATGTGCCACAACGGCACTGTCTACTCCCGTAACTGCCATGAAGTTGGTGAGTTGCTTTACCACCTCCTCATCCACCTCGTAGTAGTCCTCTAGATTGCGATCATGATGATCCGACTCCACCTCTCCCTCGCCCACCGCGTCATTTTTCCCTTCCAGCAGATTGTTCCCTCGTTGTCTCGTCCAAGCTACCACTACTGCCACCGTAGCCTTTCAAGGCGAGAGACTGCCATCTTTGTAATATCCTTCTCCCTCATTGGCCACGGCGAGAATCGAGCAATCCGAGTTCGTGTTCATATAGTCCGGCCCATAGCCAACAGTAAGGGTGTGAATCAATTCCGGCTCGACTACAGAAGCATCATCCGACCTCGTTGCAGCCTTGAAGATGGAAACCACGCCAGGATTTGGATCGTCCTTGCTGGAGGCGAAAAGGATGCCTTCTAACGAGCAAACATGAACATCGGTGTAGATATTTTCGCTCTTGACAGCAAACGGCAATTGAGGCGGTTGCACAGGGCCATTGCCGTAATCAATCAAGGTGATCTGCAACGGAAACGAATTTTATTAAGTAAGTGAGATTCTGACAAATAATTGGATCAACTGCAAATTCATGCAAAGGAACGCCGGTGAAGGAGACTAACGTACAATCCCTTGCTCAGAAACGCCATATAAGATCTTCTCCTTCGAATCATAAGCAGTCTTTTCGAGACCTCCCATTCCAAAGGCGAAACTGTTTCAAGTGAATTGGAGGTAGAAGGGGGGAGTGAGTCATGAACATGCAACCATGATGCCAACAGTAAAAGGCCATTGTTCGTTACTGGACTATTATTTTCTCGTCACTGATACTTACCCGTTCGGAGCACCCTCGGTAGTGTCACCTTCATAACCGTAGGCATAATAACTGCGATCTTTTTGAACAATTTGGGGTTCAGCGGCATGGATAGTGACAGCAGAGCCGACGACACCTGCGGCGGCGGCAGCTGCAGCGGAGAAGGAAAGAGCCCGAGCGAGGCGCATGGTTGCTGCAATGTATCAGGGGATGAAGGATGATGATGTTGCTGGCAGTTGGAAATGATGACTGCTTTCTTTTGCTGTTTTTGTTGCTGTCCCTCTATTACTCATTTCGTACTCATGGATGTTGGGCTATGTTGGGTTTGTTTGAATTTTTTTGCTCGGAGGAGGCAGTCTCTGTGTCAAGTAGATGGGTAAATCTAAATCTTGAATCTTCGAGAATCTTGCGAAGACTTGATGCCTTTTTCGAGCTTTTTCGGTAGAAGATACGTACGCGACCTACTCCTGGTGTATGTAGTATGTACGGTTCACAGAGTTACTTTTTTCGGCGCTCTCTTCTACAAGTTCCTCCATGAGTACCGTACCTACCTCCTTCTCCGAGGGACTCATCGATCATCTTCGTCGCTCACACAACACAACAACGTCTCGATCTGTCTCAATCAATCACATCAATCAGGCAAACACACGGGGAACACCGAACAACCGAACAACCTCCATAAAAACTAAAAACAACCCGTCTCGGTTTGATTGAACAACACCTGACCAACATCCCCACCCACCACTCTAATCTTTGGCAAATACGCATCCCAGTACAACGGTGAGTCCATTACAAATTATGAATACTAATATCTCATATCTCGTCGCTCGTCGATGGGGGGAGTTTCTAGATCTAGGCTCGATTGGATTCCAATTTGGCCCGTTGGCGCGATTGCATTGAGTTCTGCCGACAGACCTTTCTCACCTTGTCGATTGTCCCATCATTTCTACTATAGACGCAAAGCATGAAAATATCAGAGTTTAATCTCTTCTTCTTCGGTGATGGAAAGGTGGGGAAAACAACATTCATCAAGAGCTTTGAGAACTCTTTCGAAAAACGTTACAGTCGCACCAACGAGATTGAGATGCACACCATGGTCTTCTTCACCACTCAAGGAAAAATCCAATTCAACGTCTATGATACGGTAGGTCAGGCAGAGTTACTCGATGATCCGCAGTTCAAGGAAGCTCATTGCGCCATCGTCATGTTCGACATTACGAGGTCAAATACCTACTACAACGTTCCACTCTGGTGTTCCGATGTCGCCGAAGCCTCCAACAATGAAAATCTCCCCATTGTTGTTGTGGGAAACAAGTGTGATCTTGAAGATGAGCGTGAGGTGGATCGTGAACGTGTGAAATGGGATTTACCTGATGTGGAATATTTTGATGTGTCAGCAAAGTACCCTATGCGCTATGGCAAGTATGCTGCGCCATTCGAATACTTGGCGCGGATTTTGTTGGGAGATGATCAACTCAAGTTTGTGGAAGAGCAAGTGCCCCCCCCTCCTCCAGTTCCAGTACAGGTACAGGAGTCTCATGAACAGATGTTGGAAAAAGACGAGGACTATGCGAAGGCCTACGCTGCAGCTTTTAGTGCGCCTCTTCCGGATGATGACGATGACGATTTGGAAGACTACTGATCGTGTTGCTCCTCTCTTGAATCTGTCATCTACAGATGGATTGCTGTTTAGTTCGAGTTCAATTTCAAAGTTTGTCGGAAGAGATTTATTTATTGCTCGGAAGAATAGTGTCCGAAAGTTTATTGATTATCAATTAGAATGATAATTCATAATTTGTGATAGTTTCTTCTTAATAGTATGTATATCTCTTCGCACTTTCAATATTATTCCCCCAAAATCGCACGGCATGTTTATTGTTATATAATCGCGAAGCCATCCGAATATTGTGCTCCAACACATAAATATTGAGGTTTGCCGTCCATTTCAGTGGTGGATTGTTGAATGTACCAATGTTGACTACATGGAACCATTACAGTAGTATATCTCAACAGTATTTCAATATTATTCCTCAAAAATTGCACCGCATGTTCATTGTTATATAATCGCGAAGCCATCCGAATATT
>JALLAX010000120.1:0-16969 GCA_036939555.1 Discostella stelligeroides
TTTCGCATGCATGCTGCTTTATTTTGTGGTGCACACTTCGATGAATGGTTCGCGGCTATTGGTACTGATGGAGCGAGCCTCCTCCCAGCCATTCTACCTCCACACGGTCAAGCAAAGTTTGCTGATTATGCCGATCGTCTTGGCGAAACTGGTCTCTTCCTCTGCCATCGCTGCATTGACGACATCAACAAGAAGATTTCTTCGTCACCCACTGGCTCCACCATCTCATACAGGAATGCTATTAGCTCATCGACCAACGAAGATGACACAGCTGTCAATGACGATGCCAATGCCGATGATGATGTTGAAGTAGTTGCTACGAATACAAAGAAAAAGAGTAAGGAAAAAGCAAAGACTCCTCGGAAACCAAAGAAGGTGATTGACTGGACAAGATTCACCACAGCTGACTGGGAGAAGATAGAGGTTTCTGTTGAGAAATCAAATATTCTACAGGCAGGCAGCGAAGAAAAGACGCGCATGCGAGGAATGAGAGTTGATGGCGACTTGATTCCCATTTTGGATATCAATTTGGGTGAGCTCAAGATATTGACTTCCGGATCTCGATTCAAGATCCCTAAAAGTCGGCAGATGGATAAGAAAACATTGTGTGAGAACATTGTGGCATTCCGTGGCGAGCAAGAAAAGAAGGCTGCTTCTCCTACAACAACCACGGCAGCAGATTCATCAACAGTAGCAACGCCTCCCTTCAACGATTACCGATTTCTCAATGTCATGTTCTCTGGTGACTTTATAACCCGGTTTGCAACTCGTGCAAGGTCACTCAAAAAGCATGATTTCGACCAAGGATTGGCTGCAGACCAACAGCTTTACACCGACCTGCTTATTGCATATAACAAGGAGGATGTTGTTGCCTACGGAACTCATGCACACCCAAATGTCACGCAGAAGGTCGATCCGAAGGTATTTCAACATATACCAACTGCTCAGTGGAAGAGGGGAGAGGAAAAATACAAACAGCTTTATGCAAATTACGAGAAGAGCTTGCTCATTTGGACTGAGTCGGGAACAAATTGTGATTATGAGGAACTCAAGAGTCTTGAACCCACTGAAGCCGGCAACAGGCACGTAAGTGTGTACATGCATTATTTTGTTCGGGATCATAGAGAACTCCTTCAACTTTGCACTGCAACACTCCCAACGGGTGCATTTCGTGATAGTACGTATAAGAGACGCACTCCCATCTCGCCAGTGAAAAGAGGGAGGAAGAGGGGAGGGACGGATAGAGGCAAAAAGGGTGATAAAGAAAATTCTGCTTCCGCTGCTACATCTCAATATCGCGACGATGCAATGATCTCCATTGCAGAAAAGAATGGATCTATTGCTGAGAAAGAGAGAGAGTCAAAAGTCAATGTTGTGGTAGAGAGGGTCTCAAATGTTGGAGCGGAGATACGAGCAGTGACTGGTAACCGTGATGCAAAGATGAAGGAGTTTTATATTCATTGTGGCAGCAAATTGGTAGCAAAGGAGAGAATTTCCAAGATGAAGCAGAGGAGAGAGCAACCACTTGTCGGTAATGATGACAACATTGAGAGTGATGAGGATAATGATTCTCACGAACCTGATTCACAGGAGACAGTTATTGGGGAGATCCTTGACGATGAGGTTACAATTCGTAATCTCAAAGACATCTATGACCAATCAATGAAGAAAGCCAAGCAATTGTCCATGGAAGGAGGTGACGGAAGCAATGTAAACAATGCATAGATTATGGGTACCTATTTTGGGGTATAGCAATAGTTGATACATGAAATTGATATTTAGATTACAGTTGATCATTCACTCTACCCAAGACGACGTCGCACATTACGCAAATTTCTGTCACTTAGTGCATTGACCCGGTCGTCGCGACGAGAACGGTCCGTGGAGAGTGAAGGGAATCGTGCAGAAACATTAACAACATCGCCATTACCGTCATCATCGGCAGCATAAGCACCATCGTCATCTCCTACTACTGTTGGAAAAAATCCATTACCAGATGATGCAGTGCCACCGTCAATAGATTCAATATTATCCTTGCTTGGATCGTAGCTTGGATCATCACGCTGCTGCATACGGATACAAAAATTGTGAAGTTTCATGCACACAATAATAACTTGCGCATTCCGCGGAGTCGAGTATCTCAATGCATTTCGCAAGCACCTCCATTTTGTTGTTAATCGACCAAATGCCATTTCAATTCGGACCCTCAGTTGTGAAATGTAGTAATTAAATGCCCTGTGTCGTTCCTCTCCTGCCATGTCAACCTTGTTGAATGGTACCAAAATCTTTTGTGACAATGGATATGCATTATCAGCCCCAATGAAATAGTCGTTGGGCAAAGCCTCCAGCCAGCGGAGCAACGGCGTGCATCGGAAGAAAGCACGAATGTCATTCACTTTCCCTGGCGCAGCAACGCAAGCATAGATGAAAAGAAGATCTGGATCGCACATGGCCTGCACATTTAACCCGTAGAATTGATAGTGACCACTAAAATAATCTCTTGGGTTCTCCACATCAAATGGCATTTCGGTGCGAGCAAGGAAGCCATCCAATGCCCCCAAAAAACCATCAAATAGAGAATATGCCCCTGATAGATCTTGCCATCGATCAGCAAGATCATTGAGTTGTTCTGGGTTGGTAGGATCAGGCAGGTTAAACTGCAGCTCTGGTAAGTCGGTGTTGAATTCAATGGCATTGAAAAACATTTTGAGTACTCGCTTCACGGATGATTTTGACAGACCATACATCCTAGCCATGTCGGATACGGAGCTTGGCTGTCCTAGGGTCCGGAGGCCAATGCACAAGATTATCTCTGGAGTAATTGGATCATTGCCTTGGGTGGATATCATGGATCGCTTCTCGTCTACCAGCAAACAGTCACGAATGCCATCAAGAAGGTAAAGGAAATGTTCCTTTGGCATCCTCAAGTCTTCCTCGAATCCATCAGGAATGCCATCTAAATAATTCAATTCATCGGCCCATGATGCCCTGGTGTGTTTAATTTTCTTCCTTCGTTTCCTCTTTGATATTCCCTCCTCGCTTTCTTCCTTATCCATTTCAAGAAGCCATTGAAATTCATATAATTCATCAAAGTCGTCATCATCCATTCCATCCATATATTCGTAGCCATCAAAGCTGTCAAATCCTCCGCCGTTGTCGAGATCTTCCTCGTTGTCACTGGTGTTGTTGTCTTGGTAAATATCGAATTCGTCTCCGACAGCAACATCGATGATGGTGTTGGCAGTATCGGTTACGTCATCGGCATCGGCATCGGCATTGGCATCAACATTGGTGGAATCTGATGCAGAAGATTCAACGAGGACAACTTCGTCCTTCTCACTAGAATGCATTGATAGTCAATAGTACACGATAGGACCAGTGACTTCATGCGAGATCAATAATTGGACATCGGCATTATTATTTATCATCAAATTTTTCGAACAAAGTGTCAACGTGGAACAGATCGCATTAGATTTTTTTTATTTTTTTCGAACAAAGTGCTGACGTGGAGCTTGGTCCATCTCCAGTAACGCTTATGCAAATTACAACAACAAAATGATTTTTCTTGATAGACCACCATGCGTCATTTGATACCGTAATTTCGAGTTTTCACCGATCACGCTTTTTGACCGAATTACGGATTACGGTGCCCAATCACGCCTGATAACCTGGGCCCAGAGCTGGAGAGCCTGCTGTGAGATTGTTGTTGCTTCGAGCAGTTCGAGCGGGAACCCACGGCGGGAACATTCCCGCTTCTTTTTCCGCAAAAGAAATCGAAATCTTCGTTCTTCTTCGCTGTTGGCTGCTGTTGGCCACACAAAAATTACAAATCAAAAATCAAGGCAATCGCAATCAATCATCCTTTTGAAAAACAATGACGACCGCCCCCACCTCCCTCGCTCTTGGAGATTCCCTTTACATAGATGGCAACTACGAGGGTGCCATTGAGAATTATACCGCCGCGATATGCATGACGGATGAGCGGCGTTGCGTCAACCCCCCGACAGCGGCGGTGGCAACAACCGACGGCAATGACACCGCCGCCGAGCTCAAGGTAATTCGCTTCCGATCTCTGTCTCACCGCTCCGAGGCCTATCTCTCTCTCTCCAAGTTTTCACACGCCTTCAATGATGCGAGCGGCGCGTTGGCATTGTTCCCCCCCTCTGACACAATCAACGACTCTGCAGCTGCGGTGGCGGCGGCCTCGACTACTACTCCTTCGTCTGCCGCAACATTACTTCGTCCCACGGAAATCCCTTTAGCTCATGATCGTACGGCTCGTGCCTCGATAGGACTTGCGAAACAAAACATGGGAATCGGTGGAAGGGCCAAGGGTGGGGGACGTGTGGCATTTGTTCGGATGAACTTACGCTTTGGAGAAAAGAGCGAAATGATTGACGTAGCGCGTGAACATTGGGAGAGTGCATTGGTATTGGCTAGCATGATGGAGGGAAATAATAAGGAGGGAGGTATGTTAGTTGAGAGGTTTCGGAGAGAGCTTCGCAAGTTAGAGGAAGGTGATGTCCACGAAGTAAAGGCAGAAATGCCGACAGAGGTGGCCGACAAGACAGATAGGGATGCGAGTGTGAGCAAGAAACAAGAGGAGAAGGATTGCACCGCGAGTAAGAAGTCCAAGCTTGTGGAGAAAATGATGGTGCAAGAGAACGATGCGAAGGAAAGAGCCAAGGTGGAAAATCAGGCCAAAGCCCGGGCTAGTTCCAATTCAGCTCCTGCACCGAAATCGACACGAGCCATCAACTCATCTTCCTCCTCGTCGAAAAGGTCGCCACCAGCACCAAGTGACCATCCCGCGGCAAAGTATGAAACCACACCAGTGGATCGCGGTGTTATGTCAGGTATGCCAAAGTATCAATACTACCAAGATGATACATTTATGAAAATTCAAATCTTGGAACCCAATGTCACGCAAGAGAACTTGACTGTCGTGTTCACACCCGATGAACTTACCGTCAGAATCAAGAAGCAAGAATCGTTAGGAAATGGGAAGGGCATGGGCATGACAGAATACACTGTTATCCATGGGGATCTGTACGAGGAGGTTGTTGCCGAAAAGTGCAAAGCCATCATCAAGGCCGAGAAGATTTTGATCAAATTGAAGAAGAAGGAGGGTAAAATTGAATGGCAGAAGTTGTTAGACGAAAGTAAGGATGGTGGTAGAAAAAAGAGTCGGATTAAGAAAAGAGTGAATGCGAGTAGTGATGGCGGTGATGATGACGAAGATGATAATGTAGCTGTCACGGCTGCGAATGATTTATCGACCGCAGACAATGCCAACCCTAGTAGCAATGACAACAAGAAGTCAGCAGTGAAACATCGCCCATACGCTTCACATCGCGATTGGAATGCCATTGATAAATCCATCGAAGAAGAGCTCAAGGCTGACAAGCCAGAAGGCGAAGAGGCTCTCAACACTCTCTTTCAACAAATTTACCGAAATGCGAATGAGGATACACGACGTGCAATGGTGAAATCTATGCAAACTTCCGGCGGGACGGTATTGAGTTGCAATTGGGATGAGGTTGGGAAGACGGATTATGAGAAGGAGCGTCAAGCTCCAAAGGGGATGGAATGGAAGACTTTTGAGGGGAAGAAGCTGCCCATGAAAGAGGATGATTAGAACTCGAGTGTGGATGAGGAGGAGTGGATTCATGAGAGGTTGAATGAAGTCAGCTACCATAGCAGCATAGCAGCTGCTCTGAGCAGGCTCAGAGCGCGCCGTTTTCGAGAGTAGAAACATAAGTTGTACGATATGTAGGTTTACGTCAACTTCTCTCTATGTCTCTTGTCTCGTTGATGATGATGAATGATGATGTTGTGGAAGAAGAAAACGATCGGAAATCGGCGATGCAAGAGCCGAGCAATGTGAACCATGTTGTTGTTGTTTTGTTTACCATGCATCATGCATGCCCTCTCCTCCTCAAAGACAACTCTGTAATATATTTCCTGCCATGGTTGCATTTCCGAACCTACGCACGCCTCCAAAACTGCGCACGCCGACAAAGCTAACGATATCGTTTACCCGTCGGTCAACACCTCGGCCAACACCACGCTCATCACGAGGAGGACGTGTCAAAGCTCTAATTGATAAATTCAATAGCGCAAATCGAACTTCTGATCACTTAATCAACAAAACTGTTGGGGAAGATGACAAGGGGGGAGATAATTCCTTAGGTACCGAAATGCTATTGCCCGCACAGGAAAAATCATGTCGTAGTTTAGGCGTTGTGAAAAGCTTCTCTCAACCCGATGCACTTCTATCGATGGATGGAGATAAAATGAGGGCCGCATCTGATAATGATGATTCTAAATGTGCAACATCTGATGGTCCTACTTCTGCGCCAAAGCTCCCGCCAGAGACAGCGAGTGAGGCGGATAAATTAGAGAAGGTAAAAGAATCTCAACAAAAAGGATTATCCGCGTCAGCAGATGATATTTCCGTTCAATCCTTTAGCCCTCTTGCGTTCACAACATCCTCATTTGAGTCTATTAATGTGAAGAAGTTGCCACACAATCAGGATGACGAAGAAGACAAAGAGAACTATTTTGATGTATTGGGGGCACGGTCGCGTGACCAATCCTCACAAATTGATGATTCGTGGCTAGTAGCCGTCAAGCATTTTTCGCCACCAACACCAACTGTTTCTCTAGTCGAGGTCGAGTCTGCTGCAAAGATAAAGGTCAATGCACCAGTATTACAGGAGAGGCATCTTGAACAGCACACAAGTTCCGAGAAGCGCTCGACCGCGACTGTTGAAAATGAGGAGTGGAGACGGCCCGTCATCGAGGAGAAAGCCATGATTGAAACCATTTGTGTAGCAAATAATATCCAGTCCAGCCACAAAGGTGAAAAGAGTGAGATGTTTAACAAAACCGAAGATAAAACCGGTAATAATAAATATTCCAAGTTCAGAAATTCCACAATCAAAGCCATCTGGATGAGCAGCCAAAACAAATCAGCCAATCAAAGCAAGCCACCACCCCATCAATGCAATGAGATTCGTGGAATGCAGGAAGAATCCATTGGTAATAACAGCCAGATCATGAATGATATCATGAATGATTCAAGTATGCTCGACGAGCTTGATAACCGCACGAAGAACCTCACTACGGACGAACATGATTTGATCTTGAAAGGATCGAACCGTAGCGCTGAAAATCCTACTAGTCCTGTTTTGACGAACAACGTGGAAACGAACGCGCTCGCAACAATAGATAAGATTGACAAAGACAACATATCTACCATCGGGATCGCTCAGAACTCTACCAGCTGTCACATTTTGGCTCCGAGCAGGAGTGAGTCTCCATTTCATCAGCAAGCACGTTCGGCTATGACGGCAGCAGGTATCGAGTCTACAGATGCAGATTACCTTCAACTGAATAAAACAAATGCTATCATCGGGACAGATGATCTTATGGTAACGATGTCTAATGGCAGTGAAAGTGAGACTTTTGAGATCATCAAAACGAGGAGTAGTATTCTGCACCACCACCAACAGCAGCAGCGCAAAGGAAGAAAAACGAAAGAGTCGCCATTCCATGAGGTTGCAAGGAATGCCATGAACGCTGCTGAGGTGACAGAACAAATGAAACGCAATCAACAAAATCTTGGTGCTGGCAAGTCAATTGATGTGGCGAATCTTGCTGACGTACCTGTTGTATATGGCATTGTTGAGGTCACGACAGTAGTAAGCAATGATGAGACGGATACAAAGGTTGAGAATGGAAATGATGATGATGTCGAAGAGGAAATATTTCTGGAAGACATGGGGACGAACAATAATCTTCCTCCTCCGGCTGCCACTCACGCCGAAGAATGCACCATGATTGTGAGCTCATCTAGTAGTACTAGTAGCCGGAAGGAAGAGACTTTGCCTGCTCATGCTCCAGCTGCTCTGCCAAGCCAACCACCAAAAGTTGACAATGCTCAGTTGCTCATGCCTTATTTGATCAGTTATGGAAATCCAACACAAGCATCCATGCCAAACAATCCATATTATTATACTGGCCAGCAGTGGTGTTACTATATCCCTCAACCACAGCCAATGCAGTACTTGTACTATGCACCACCACCACCTCCTCCCCCACCTGCTTCTGATGCTAGCATCATCTACATTCACATTTGAGCCAAGGAATGAACGTGCAAATGGCACACACCACGCAGTATAGGTATTCAGAGAGTGTTCAACTAGTAAACAATTGTGGATCATGTCAAATAGTATTATCCACAGTACTTTGCAATGTTTTCAATGTCGTCCCACCTTTTCTCTCAAGAGAGAGAGAGAGTCATTAAGGCACCAAGAACCAATAGACCATGTTTTGGATGGACATTCATCACTATGCTGATGATAAATAAAGATAATACACCATGATGTATGATGTTGCGGTTCATTGGCCCCCATTTTCTCCCTCCCCCCCCAAAAAAGCGAGAAGCCTGAAAATTTTCGAGAGTTCGCAGCTGCCTACGTCGTTGTTGCTTTTTTCTCTCTTTCTTCTTCGCGCACTTCTCAATTCTCAACCTGTTGTGCCGCACCACAATGGCCATGCATGGTCAAAAAATAATTAAAAATAAAAATGAAGCAACAATATTTCGCCATGAATCATCACGTTTCAACGAATTATTGATGATGGCACTAGTACAACGCGATAACAATGGTGAACAACAACATGAATGTAACAGCGCCACTAGAGAAGCTAAAGCAGAAGCAGAAGGGATGACGACAGCCACTACGTCTCTTGAAGCAGCGACCATGACCACCATTGCGGCGACTGCTACGACGGCGATGAATCAAACAACTCTACCGACGACTGAAACCTCAAGGAATGAAAACGACATACTAGCAGTAGCAGCAGCTGCCGTTGATGATGCTACTGATACGAACAATGGTGATACCGCCATTGCTTGCTCTTCCTCGCTTGACAACAACAACAACAACGATGACAACGATCAAGTCAACAACAATGAGAATAATTACTTCAACAAAACCGATGAAATATCCGTAGCTTCAGACTTATCCGACGTCGCCATTGCCGATGATGACCAGGGTGAAGATGAAGATGAAATTATGAATGCGGCACCGATGCATTTGCATGCCTTGTCTCGATTATCGGGAGATCCTCGATTGCTGGGAAGCCATACTAGTAGTAGTAGTGGCGGCGGTGGTGGTGCCAGTAGTAGTGCGACGCATCATCCACCGCAGAGACATCAATCTCCACCGCATCGTCGTGCTCGTTCCGAATCAGGTGTAGGCGGCAATGTTGTCAACGAGGGGAGCAGCACTAGTAGTGGGCAGCAGCAGCAACAACAGCATGGTTTGGTGGTAGGTGGGACCGTTGGTATTCGACGCAGTCGCAGTTCTACCAGGATAAGTCGAGGTCCTGCAGCCGGTGCAGGAACAACAGCATCTTCCACCGCTGGAGTGCGAAGCAATTCCAATTCTTCGTTACGATCATGTGGCTCCTCGTCGGTTGGTCGACAACAACAACTTCATCATCATCATCAACAACAACAACAACAACAACAGTCTCATCACGAAAGTGCCAGCAGCACAGCCTTCTCGGGTCATTCCCATTCCTCTCATGATGGTGGCACCATCTACTTCGATTCGGACTTACTCCTCGACCGGTTAGGCTTTATTGATCTGGATCCACCACTTCCCCACGAAATTCGATGTGGTCCGCTGGCCATGCCGGGGAATGTCGATGGCAAGCCAAACACGGCAGGTGGACTAACCCCGGTGTGTGAACGATTGTCCGATGATATGCTGGAAGATTGTCATGCCTTTAGTGATTTGGCGAGTATGCCCAGTGTGTCGCAATCATCGTACTCGACAGAGAGAGTCGGGGGCATGAGAGGGACTAGTGATACCATGAGCATTGGAAGTTTGAGTATTGGAAGTCTTACCAAGGGTGGCGGCCAATCCAAGGGTGGCGGTGGGGGGAGTTTGGCTGGGGGGAGTTTGATGGGTGATGGCGAGAATAGTGTTTTGTTGGGGACGTTGGATGAAGAGGGAGAGGAGGATTTCGATTGATCTTGAATAGAATTCGCGAGAAAGATATCAAATCTATCATTTCTTTTATCGTCTAGTTTCACCATTGCCTTAGTTGGCCCCTGTCAGTGTACTTTAATTTGTTCGACGGACAGTGCATGCTCAACCTCTTCGACGTCGCTTGGGTGCTGTCTCGATTACTTCCACTGCATCATCGTCACCATCCTCACTGTCGCTATCTAATAGCTCCACAACGTTGTCCTTTTGCTTCCTTTGCTGCCTGCGTGCTCTCCTGGTTCCTGCCGCCTCTGCCTCCGAACCATTGCTTGCGTTCCTGTTACCATCGCTCTTTCCCCTTTTTGCTACTTCTCCGCTCTTTTTCTTCTGCCCAATATCATCATCCTTCTCCTCATCACATTGCAAATCTACCAACTTTGGTGCCAACGAATGCAAATGCAATACAAATATATTGTGAGTCCCAATTCCCATTGCAGACAGAGTTCGATTGCCCGATTTAAGTTCCCTTCCGAGGTAGAATAATCGTTGCTCACTGCGTTGAATTGGACCGAGGATGGCATCAGTCGATATGGCGTCTCGTAACGCATTTAGTGTGGAGGATAGTGAGATTGAAATCTGAGCCATTTTATGGGACATGTATGGTGTCGCAAGCATAAAAAGACAACGAGGGTTGGAATGTGGAAACAGAAAAGTCACTAAATTGAAATAATGACGGGGGGTTGGTCTTCATTTATTACAATCACCATACCATACCTTGCTCCTTTTCGCATCCCCCGATCGAATCACTGTAATTTCTACACCGCCAGCTTCATCATTCATTGATTTCCTGCCACTCATCGCTTCCCTCAGACGCTCAGCACGGTTGAAGAGAACCAAGGGCAGCCAGCACAAGCAGTGGCTGGAGCTTGTTTCAACAACTTCTTGTGGGACTTCCTTTTTATGGGTGCTCAACGCAAGATAAGTTTTCCGAAAAAGGAAAAAAAGAACGAATTATTTGAATATTTATCCAAAAAATCAAAAATCACAAGTTTGAAATTTGACCAGCAGTATGATGAATGTTTGGGTTTTTTACGCTACAATGATGACAATTGACAGTAATATTGAGTATTGAGTCTACCTCCCAGATGAGTAGTATTATTCAACACACCGAGCGGGCAGTGAGACGCTTATCCACTACATGTAAGTTATGGTCAAAGAATGAGTTGCTAGGGACACATTCTTCGTCTGCTTCCATATTATCCTCCGATGTATTTGCTGAGTGAGTGCTCCGACCAACGTCGGTATGGTAGATAACCAACACAACGCTGTTATGACAAAATGATTTCAATTTTGACATGACCTGACTCTTGCTCGCAGGATCGAGTGGTGCCATGGTCTCGTCAACTGCCAATTGTTTCAAGGAGAGAATTGAGTAAGAATTGAGTTACAAATGAAGGAACAGAGTTAGAATTGTTGTGCGGAAAAACAGAAGGGAGATTCTTACCCAGTACAACACTTGGGCATTCCTTCCGTAAAAATAACTTTCGAACAAGTTCAACTTTACTCTTTTGTCCACCACTTAGCTCTCCAAACCAATCTTCTTTCTCATCTTGTAGATCAGTCATGAGCTGTTGGATGACTGCATCATGATGGCTTAGTGTAGATGTACCATTATCAATGTCCGGTTCACCTTTCTTCCCATGTTCCTGAGACTGTGCAAAAGAGAGGAGCTGTAACTCTTCGGCGACATTTTGTACCAAGGCGTCCCTTTCTGTTTGGTTCTTAACATCTGATGTGATATGCTTTTGATAAATCCAATCGACGGGCTTTGAGTTTAGTGGCCAATAAAATGTCTGTGAGATTTCAACAATGTCAGCGGATGGCATAACGATGGATGTTACGGGTATTTCTTCGGACCCAGTTTCATTATTCATGCCCTTATTCTCGTTGTCATCAATCACAATGCATCCTTCGTCGGGTACCTTGCAAGACTCATCAGGCAGTATTAGTTTGTCCGACAAGTCCCATTGATGAATTGGTGTTGCAAGCTGAATACTGTCGTGCAAGTCAATTGATCGTTCATTGCTGCTGCAGGCCATCAGCAGTCTGAATAATGTGCTTTTACCACTTCCATTTGCTGCAGCACACGTTAGGAATCGCATTCATAAAATTCATGACACTCAAAAATCCAACGTCTCCTCACCTCCAGTTACCGCGTAAATCCCCGGTTCAATCACTATATGCTCCACAGATACAGATGCTGTACCACGGGAATACTGAATATTGTTAAGGACGATACTTCCAGCAGGTTCGTGGCTATTGACTTCGATATCCTCACGACTCCTTATGCGGCATGGCAGCAATCTTGCCTCCTTGCTCTTGCTCCAAACTTCATCCAACACGATTAGTCTATCAACCTGAGTCATTAGGGTTGCCAGCTCCGACTCGGATCGGCTGCGCATCAGGAGCAAGTCCACGACATCTTCAATTGCTCTGCTGAATACGAAAATTTCCGCAACGACGATGCTCCCCTCGGCCAGCAGCTTTGCCAAAGCGCAATCTATCAATGCAACAAAAATGAAGTTACGTTGAAGCCTTGGCAGTAACGACACGTTGATAAAAGCCATACGGTGAGACGAGACCCAACACTCAACCAAGTACTAGCTGAAAAGATCTTACCATTGGAAGTAATCTCTCGTCCGCCGCAGCAGATCAACTGCTGCCATCTTCGCCTGGTACTCCAGTGTCAGTTCATCCCACCTACGTCGAGTGTACTTGGTCGCATCGGTGCCTGACCTGCGAAGCTACTCAAAAGGAGATAAGAGGGCAAATAATGAGGTCAGATCAGTATCATAGTCGATACAACTTGAGACGCCATGACAAATGCTGCTTACTAGCTCTGCATTCTTCATGTCAAACTGTTCCACCTTTTGCCTAACTGAGTTAATATCTCGTGCCTCCCTTTGAAATTGCTCAACCATATCTGTGACAAATGCCACCATTCGACCCTTAATCATGTCCGTCACAAATATGAACGGGAATATTTTTACCAGGAGCATCGGCTGTCGCGCGATGACACCAGGAAGGATGAGTAGCTTCGGGAGACTGAACAATTTGCGATTTATGATGTCGTAAGCTAAGTGTGAAGTAAATTGTAATGAATAGTGTGAGCGGTCGAATATGAACATTGGACAACAAATTCTCCTCTCCACCTACCAGTACTGACAATTGTATCCATACTACTGGCGTACACGTCGGGACTTGTCGCACCATTCCCATCGTTCGCCAAGGCCGACAAGTGCGAATCATGTTCAAACAATTCATGTATGCGCACTGTACGATGGATGTGATCCCTAACTTGGATGAATGCAAATTTGTTCAGATTTCCTATTGTGTATTTCATATGTGAGAGGCATAGAGAGCATCAAATTTTGAAAGTACAGGCACACAATAACACTTCCGCATGAAAACTCCTCCCTCGCCACTTACCAAAGACAATAATCTGAAACATGTATGGAAGAACAGTCAATAGAATGAAGTTTGGAGCTGAGCGACGGAATTTTCGGCTTGGGTCATACTGATCATCCGCAATGGATCCGTCGGAAGACTTGTGTGTGCTGGATTGGTTATGATTTTTGCGCCCATCCGTTGCATTGGTGCTATTGTAGCTTCTTTCGTTGGTGTTAGTTTCTGACTCAAGATCCATTCGGATTAACATATTTTTCCGTTTCTGTTCGCTCATCAAGAAGGCAATACCAATATAGCCCAGTCCCATTTGTATGTGAAATGTCACAAAGAGTAGATGACATAACATGTCATGGAGTAATTGTTGATTCGAAGGATTGGAATTAAAGAAGGATGAAATTGTGATGTAGGATGATTTCAATTCGGATATTGGGAACATGTATTGGACGATATTGGAGGTAATTGTAAATATATGTTGCATGTGTAGAAGTATTGTTGAAGGAATCATGGCAAAGATGGACTGTTGGTGATGTTGCAATTGGGATAAAAATATGTTGGGGTTGGAGAGTATACGGCATGTGTAGAAGCAGAGTGGGGCGCTCATGCTTAACAGTGAAATGATGGAGACAATCCCAGTACCCGTAGTCATAGACAGTTTTCTGGATCTGCTTGAAAATCCATTCATCATCACGGATAGTAAGATGTGACTCCATAAATGCAATGCGCAAATGATATCGTAATCCATCTGTTTGCATGCCATTGCACCCAATACACATGCAATGAATGTTCTTGACATGAATTCAAACCGTGATAGATTCTTGTTGATGGAGTCATCATTTATGGATGAGTTAGAAGTGCTTGAATGGGAAGATGCTTTTGTTCGTGTCAAGGTGCCAGTTACGATGACGAAGCGACAGAAAAAAACAGCCAACCCAGAGATGTGAGGCTCGAGCTCGTATAAGAATGTTCGAGATGATGATGATGATGACGATGGCAATGAAGAGGGCAATGCCGTGCTACTATATAGTGGTGCTAGTGGTAGAACCAATGACGAAAGCTTGGAAAGGGTGCCGAAGAGCAGTGTTGCACTGCTCGTACTAGTAGTCGCCGTCATCGTCCTCGTTGGCGTTGGATTGGTGCTTTTTGCCTCCACACTGACGCTGACGTGAGGCGACCTACCGCCGAACGAGGTTCGTTCGGGCGCTGCCCCCGAAATAAAACTCTCTCTTTTTTACTCTTTATGTCATGTCACTTATGTCACGTCACGCCCCACAACTTGTTCATTGGAATACGCGACGCTAAGCCAAACCAAAAAGTCAACTCTTATGTCGTGTCGACCTTACTTGATATTGTTGGTGCACGTGACAAGCCCTCGAATAGAATAAAATCATCATGATGATTCGCATCGCTTTTACTACCTTGGCAATCTGTATTGCTGCCGTATCTGCCTCGGAGCAGTACGACGATGGCGCCACTCTCCTCCGTGGGGCTAGTGGCGGAAACAACATTCCCGAATTGATCGGTGCCGAACAGCTCAGCGATGTCGAAGCACGCTGCGTCGGATGCCAGCCAGATTACTGTTACCCTAACAAGGGTGCAGTGGCAGACTACTACTGCTACAGGTGAGCGAAAGAAAGAAATACAGTACATTTGTCTTCTCATTGTCCGATTTGCGCACAAGCTCATACATTTCCATCCATCGCGGCGCCATAGGTCCGGATTCCCTAAGTGTTGCACCGCGAGAAAGGGGAACTGCCCTCTCAACAGTCAACCTGGTGAGTTTTTGTATTGTGCCATCGAATGCCTTTTTCAAGAGTGACACCCACATCTCGCGCTCATGTATCATTTTATCGTAAACAATCGGCCTCGTACCTCCTAACTTATCATTCACAGGATGCGAATGCCAAGATGCCAACGGACGTGACATCGATTGCAGCTCCCGGACCCGAACTTCTACCTCTTGCACTTACACCAGTGTAGGATCGGGCACCTGCGCCTCCGGTCAATACTGCTCTATCAACACAGGAATGTGCTTGCAACGTATTGCTAGTCAGAGCGGTGTCTGCCAAGCGAAGAGCGAATTCTGCACTTATCAGATGGATGAACAGTGTGGATGCGATGGCGTAACGTACTCTAATCCGTGTCAGGCGGCTGCTGCAGGAGTGAATATTGCGTCTGCGGGAGCTTGTCGTACCCGAAGTAACACCTCCTGCACATACTACGGTGTGGGATCGGACACCTGCGCCGACGGTCAATACTGCTTCATTAGCACTAGATTGTGCATGCAGGGTAGTGCGAGTAAGAGTGGTGTCTGTCAAGCACAGCGCGAATTCTGCACTTTTGAGAAGAATCCACAGTGTGGATGCGATGGTATTACGTACTTGAATGCTTGCTTGGCGGCTACTGCAGGAGTGAACATTGCATATGTGGGTGAGTGCTGAGTGCAGCGTGTAAGCGAAACAAAAGCAAAAACTCAAATGTTGGATTGATTATGTGTGCGTTGGGTTGGAGAGAATGAGTAAGAGAGACCTGGTTTGATATTATATGTTTGGTTAGGGTGATTGGCACCATCAAATCAGTCTTTGCAGTATTTCTCAAGAATAAGAAGTAGGCATCCGCTGTAGGTGTGGTAAAAGTAATATCCAAACTCTGAACATCCATCAAGATAGTATACACCCTTCCATCAAAAATCTCTTTGACATCTCTACAAATAATACATCAACCCTTCTCAAACTTTATCATCTCCTTTTACCACAAATAGCAGAGATTGCCACCCCAGAAAAATGTCCTGCCACCGAACGGATCACGCACTTCCAAACTAAACTATCAACCCACAGCATGCGATCACGAATCAAGGCCTACTGTGCTAATGCCATGACAGATCTAACCTACGAAACCGCCTACCACACAAACAATAATGACATACATCTCCTTCCAAGCATCCTGGTCCCACAAACATCTTACCCACTCATTTCCATGTGCAGAAGCAATCCCACCAACCGCCTCCCAAATTGGAGCTTCATCATAGCTTTAAAACGAAAACTACGCCTCCCTATCTTCGACCCCGCAACCACTCCAAACTGCCCCTGTGGAACACAACACGACATTTGGGGAGACCATATGTTTCGCTGCATCAAACATAACAAGATTCTACCACACAACTTCATCCTCAGAGACAATTGGGCACATGCTCTTCAACCAGCCTTAGCACTAGCTGGCTACATCACTCCATCATCATCCCTTCAAATAGAAAAGGACAATCTAAACACATCCAACACTTACGCCGCCCATTCGATGTATCATTTGATCCAGACCCACATTCATCCTCCAATAACCTCTGTCACTGCCCATTTTCAACGGTAGGGGCTGATATCACAATTACTCACGGCGTGTCAACCTCCTCTATCCCTTTGACTGCAGATGTCCAAAAAACATTGACGGCCACTGCCGATAAGCATCTACAGCAAAGTGAGAAAGGAAAGTACATGCGGAATAATAAG
>JALLAX010000121.1:0-18159 GCA_036939555.1 Discostella stelligeroides
GATCTTCTTGACTGGCTGTTGTTGTGGTGATGGAACGAGGGATGTCACCCAAACAATCGTCGCGGCCTCTTCGACCTCCTTCCTGTCTTCGCCGAGAACTTGGTGTTGTTGTTGGCTTGGTTGAACTAGCGAAAGCTTTCTCTTTATCGTTGATACTACCATTCTTATAAGTAGTAACGGATCCTCGTGCACAAGCGTGAGCCTTGGGCTGTTTCATTCGTTTCAGAAGCCCAAATCTATCACCGATCGTCCTTCGTTTTGTGTTCATCGTTTCGTGATCGTGATCATGGCAACCATTGTCAACCTCCTCGACGCAAACACTTCGTTCGAGCTCGGGCATGCTTATGTAATTGGCCAGAGCCTTATTTCGACGAAAGCCCATGATGAGGAAGTGTTAGAAAGAGAATCTCTCCTCGAATCAGAGCAAGTGGGTTGGTACTGCTTGACGAAGTTTGACGAGCTATTACACTACATCACTCTGTTTGACGTTCGACGGAGAACCAGAGAAAGAGGTGAGAGTTGGAGTTTGAGAGAGTTTGAGCCCCTGCGGAATCTGGAATCTCCTTCACTATTTTCTGTCGTCTGTCGTCACCTCAAGTGAACGGACGGTACCAAGAAGTGTCGAGTCGTGCGGAGGAAAATTCCCGCCAAAATAATGATCAAAACTCAAAACTTGTCTCCTGCCTCTGGCCGCCGCTCGAGGGGCAAAGAATTGGGGTGATGGACAGGCGGACCATGAGGCCTCACCTCTCGCCATTTCCGCTCCGAGAGTGCCGACCGACCAAACCCTTCCAATAATACATCCAGTCTAGGATATATCCGGATATTAGTATGCAAATATATTATTCTCCCCTGCTGAGATATCCGGATATAGTATTCTTGCCTCTGCAAATATCCCAGATAGTATCCTGAGTTTGAGAATATTTGGCGGGACCATCCATCGTGGTGAGCCCCATGATGTTGAGCCCCATTGATCGATGTTGAGCCCTCATGTTGAGCCCCAACAACATTGGGCTGAACAATGTTGAGCCCCGTTGAATGAAACCAAGAAAGACACATCACGTTCAAGGCACAATAAGAGACAGCGACGACGATGGAAAAAACACAACAATCAACCACATTGACACAGCAATCAAACAAAATTGACACATTGACAACGAACAACCACAACCACCGACAACGACAACTAACAACAATCGATAAGGAACAACGAAATTTATTGGTAACGAACAACAACAACATCGATCAACAACGACTGACAACATCCACGATCCACGATCAACAACAAACGATTAACGATCGACGACAACGAACAACAACAACGATCAACAACAACGATCAACAGAGAAACCGACAACGACCGACAACGAACAAACCTACAACGACCATCGACGACAAACAACATCCACGATCCACGATACACAATCAACAACAACAACAACAACAACGATTGACTACAGCAAAAACGACAACCAACAAAAACAAAATGAGTGTAGAAACAATAGCTTTGCCTGAAGCAGTAAAAGATAAGGAAATATTCAAATTCCTTTGGCCAGAGGGTTATAATGAAAACCCTCTGTATGGCAATTCTGATCATCCCAAGGCCACTCTATATTATGTTACATGTCCAAATGACGGCTGCGGACAGCAACTTGGAGCCCCGAAGTTGACTCATTACTGCAATCCTATCTCTCATGTTGCAACCCATCATATAGGAGGTAGATTGAAGCTTTCTGCTTTGGTCGTGAAAGCAAAAGAAGAGGCAAATGGAGATAGTAAGAAGCAGGCGCTCCTTATACGAGCTTTTTCTCTATCTTCTCCTCAAGATGAAGCACTTTTTACGTGGATAACACTTGTGTGCGTGCATAATATTCCTATCACCAAGTCAAAGGATCGCTCATTCTGCAAGCTAATCAATGGTGGCAGCATTGGTTATGAGATGATTATTAATACCATGCTTGAGTTGACATTGATTGTAGAAGGAAAGGTCGCAGAGGAGATCAAGGGGAAGGTGGGTGTAATCATGCATGATGGATGGAGCAAACTTTCGAGGCATTATGTTTGTCTTCTGGCTGCATACCTTGCCTCCACCGGAAAGAGGGATGAATTGGGTGAGGAGAAATTGGAACCTGTGATTACAATGCTCACATGCACCACACTTCCTCAACTTGATGTCGTCCGTGAGTATTTGAACTGCCTCAGGAAATTCAATATTGTGCACAAATAACATTGAAAAATCACATTGACGTCATCCTTCTATCGCACAGCTGACAGTGAAACCGAAGTAGCAGCAACTGCAACTTCATTCAATGCCGACACTCACATCAAGCTGTTTGAGAATACATTCAACAATCTGAAGATCAAAAAAGTCAAGAACTTTGCGATTGGTCAAGTTGCTGACAGTACAGCACTCAACCCAGCTATTGCGCGTAAGCTGTGTATTCAACATATTGCATGTCGCAACCATTGCTTAAATCTTGGGTGCAAGGACATGGAAAAGAAATGCAAAGAGCGTGGTGATATTGCTACAAAGACCCAGGAAATTCACCGCAAGGTCAAGGCAAGCAATAAGCTGACCGCTGAGTTGGAAAACGTTCAAGCAAACGCTCGTGCATTAGATGATAGTGAACCGCAGGCTGGCTTTATTGGTAAGCTCAAATTGCAAGCAGCAACCCGCTGGAACTCTTTGGTGGGAATGCTTGTCAGCCATGTAAAGGCAGCTGATGGCCTTCGTGAAGTGATTCAATTGCACCCTGAGAAGGATATGACTGACGAGACTACTTCTGTCCTGTTCATCCGTAAAATTGAGAAACACCTCCCGTATCTTAACAAGCTGAAACAGGCATCTCTTAGTATGCAAAAGCGTCTTGCAACTTTAGATGATTGCCAATTTCAAAATGATCTTGTTGCCGACTGTGTCAAGAAGGGATATAAGAAGAAGAATGATCCATGGGAGCACTGTGTGTGAGTGATTTGTGTGTAATTGTTATACAATGGCACTACTGTAATAATCAAATAGTACTGACACTTTGTATCCCACTCCCCGTAAGGATTGAGCAAAACAAGATAGCGGTTGGTGCATATGACTCTAATGCTGATTTCATCAAGGCTGTGATGAAAGTACAGCAATGCCGTGAGGATCTGTTGACTGATGAAGAGGCTGACACAATTGAACTTTGGAAGCTGCCATCTGATTCAGACTCAAAGGAAGTGTTGGATGATCCAGTAGAGGACTTTGACTCAATGATTCGTGATCGTGAGCGGAAGAAAAAATTAATGCACACCATGCCACAAAGGAAGTCTGCTTATGACCCGGCTCTTAAGTACTGTGTTTTGGGTTCAGCAGCTGAGGTTGAACGTGTGTGGAGCATGGCTGGTCATGTTTTGACTGAGCATCGCGCTTCCTTATCACCCCTTGTATTTGAGCTAATTATGTATCTCAAGTACAATTCACGCCTTTGGGATCTTGCAGATGTGGTCAACGCTAATAAGAATCGAAAGGATTCAACGCAGGCAGGCAAGGCTAGGTGTGGCATCCAGGCCAAGGTGGATGCAATGAAGAATGAAATGATGAATTGGGAGAAAACAATAAATGTTATTGATTGAAGGCAAAGTTGGCAGTGATAGCATGTAATAATGTCAACTGATAGTATTCGAGGCAGATCAGTTCCCTCCAGAGTAATGCTAATATGGAATATATTCTAGGATACATCCGGATATATCCGGATATAATATTCTACACATGGTGAATATTCTAATATAGTATTCTGTGAGCTGTCCACAAGAATATAATATAGGATAGTATTCTGGAAGGGTTTGCGACCGACCTTTGCTTGGTAGTAGCAGTTCTTGCCTAGTAGTAGTAGCATAATTTGAACGAGCAGCAAGCTACAAACAAGAAAAACCATGACGATGACGTCCTCCGCCGCCGCGGAATGGCGAGCCAGACGCCGCCACCGCCACCGTGAGGAGCATGTTGGCCATGGCGATGCAAGTGACGAAGAAGAAGCCGATGACCCATTCAGCGCTTTTGACTTGAAGGGTGGTCGGAGCGGTGGTAGTGGCAGCAATCATCGAGCAGCCGGTCGAGGACGAGACGGAAGCGGTGGTGGCGAGGTGACGATGACTGCTGCCAAGCGACTACGAATGGAGCGGGAGGAGGCAATGCAATTAATGAGCGGCAGCATGAGTGTTAGTACCGGTGGGGGGACTACTACCAAAGGGCTCGATGTAGGGGTGGCAAATGCGCGACAAAGGGCGGCCATGTCGCGGCGGGCGTTGGCTTCGGTGGGTGGAAATAATTCCATGGACAACAACAACAACAACAACAACAACAACATTGTAAACCAAGCGCCAGATGATGAAGAAGAAGAAGATCAGGAGCTATCAAAGCCGGGAACTATTCGTGATGGAAATAATCGCGAGGCTTTGCAAAATAACCACAAAGCATTAAATGCCAATTCTACTGATCCAACAACCATTCCCCCGGCTTCCGCAGCAGTTCCTACCGGTACCTCCCTCCTCGAACAGGCCGCTCTCTTAAAGAAACAACGGGAGGCATTATCCACGACCGAACAATTGGCACTCCAACGTCGTCAAGACGAAGATCGGATCCTGAAAGAAGCCTCACACGTACAAACGAATGCTCTCCAGGCGGCGTCGGAATTGGCCGAGGGGACTAAATATCGAACCTCCCTTCCCACCTCGTGGCGATGCCCCCAAAAGATATTGAAAGATGGGGAAGCCGAGTGGGAGAATATTCGTAAAAAGTGGCACATATTAGTAGAAGGACACGATTGTCCACCTCCCATACGGAACTTTGTAGATATGGCATTTCCAAAGCCGATATTAGATGTCTTGAAACAGAAGAATGTCAAGAGACCGACGCCGATTCAGATGCAGGGGTTGACGGTAGCGTTGAGTGGACGGGATATGGTGGGAATTGCCTTTACTGGAAGGTGAGACATGCTGTATGCATACTATAATTATTGCGCTCTCGTGTGATGTATGCGCCGACTCTAACCATCTCTTGATACTTGATATTGCATTGGTGTCCCCTTCATGATAAAATGCTCGCGAGACAGTGGCAAGACACTAAGCTTCTCTCTCCCACTGGTCATGTCCGCCCTCGAGGAAGAGGCGCGTATGCCTCTCGTACCCGGAGAAGGACATGACCAGTGGGAGAGAGAAGCTTAGTGTCTTGCCACTGTCTCGCGAGCATTTTATCATGAANCTTGACTTGGGATTCGATGAGGAAGTTTCTGAGATCATGAATCACTTTCATCACCAGCGACAAACTATCTTGTATTCTGCGACGTTTCCGAAAAAGTTTCAAGACTTTGCCAAACAAACGCTAGTGCAACCTATCGTCGTGAACGTTGGCAGGGCGGGTGCCGCAAATTTGGATGTTATTCAAGAGGTGGAGTATGTAAAACAAGAGGCTAAGATAGTCTATCTATTGGAATGTCTACAAAAGACGGCACCACCCGTGGTCATCTTTTGTGAAAAGAAGGGCGATGTCGATGATATACATGAATACCTGTTGTTAAAGGGAGTTGAGGCTGTTAGTATTCATGGTGGTAAAGATCAGGAGGAGCGCAACGAAGCAATTGCATTGTATAAGGCTGGTAAAAAGGATGTGTTGGTCGCAACGGACGTGGCAGCGAAAGGCCTTGACTTTGCAGACATTCAGCATGTTATCAACTTCGACATGCCGAGTGAAATCGAGAACTACGTGCATCGGATTGGCCGAACGGGTCGTTGTGGTAAAACAGGAGTGGCTACAACGTTTATCAACAAGAGTTGCGAGGAGACGACATTGCTCGATCTAAAACATCTGTTGAAGGAAGCTCATCAGCGTATTCCCCCGGTATTGATGATTATGGACGATCCACTGGAGAATGTTGGGACCGATGGTGGTCCCAAAGGTTGTTCGTTCTGTGGTGGATTGGGGCACACGATTGTAGATTGTCCCAAGATTGATAAAGATGCGAGGAGAGTGGCCGGCGGGAGACGGGATGCCTTGGCCACTGGCGATGGTTATGGAGGAGAGATATGAGCACGATTCGAATGCATCGCTGTATAAGCGACTACTACATTATTACTCTAAAGGTAGACTGTCACATGAATTCTTTGTTTATGGATTCACACGCTTTGCCTCCCATCGACACGATGAATATCCAACACCCCCCCTTTTGAGTTCGTCCACCTGATGATAGTTATCACTCAATCGCAAGTAATCGACGCGAGTGGGGTAGAGCAACATTAACAAAAAGGTATCCGGTGGAGGTAAGACTTTCCCATCGTCACCTCGTCCACCCGCCGGAATTGCCCGTCGCGAAGAAGATGATGACAATGTCGTCGAATCTGGTGGTTCCACCACGAATGGTTCGCCTGGATTATCCCAATAGAATTGTTCTCGCGCCATATCCGATAAATTTCCCCATTGTTGCATTCGTTGATCTAATAGGAATTTCTTCACAACACTTCTCTCCTCCTCCTCCTCTTCAGCTTCGTACACGTTGGCATAATGTTGTAGTGGTCCGTCCGATCCAATGAATTGAATTTGTCCTCTCACCCTGTACTGCTCGCTTGATTTTGGAAACCTGTGACGGAGGAGGAGGATGATGTTGTGATAATGATGATGATGATTATGATGTTGAGGCAGGAAGTGTTGTAAGAAAATGCAACGAAAATGATATCACTTAAGAGTGATTATAAAAAAAAATCGGAAGTAGAAAGTAAGTAAGTGATCATAATAATATGTGGATCCAGATTCTTACCACCAAACCATTTCGGCCGTATTGCGAATCTCCTTCGTTGTTTCGTCTTCTTCTTCTTCTTCCTCTAATTTTACTCCACCCCCCTGGTTTGCATTCCTTCGTGTATTATTATACGACATCATGATCTCATTGACGACCTTGCTCGATCGAGCATCGGTAATCATTTTCATTACACACCCATCCCCAAATTCACCACCACCACTACCATCACTCAAAGATGATGATGATGATGATGTTGGTAGAGTAGTAGTAGTAGTATTCGTATTTCCCTTGACAAATCCACGAAATACCACAGTGCGACAACGTGGTTCATACGTCCTACCATCGACGGTGGACAATTGAACATAATTGGATCCACGTATCTTTCGTGATTTGGCGATGGAGATGTCGATGCGTGTTTTCCATGATGATTTGGTATTGGTGGTGGTGGTGGTAGTGCTGTTGATAGAGTTGTTGATGTGAGCAGCACGATATGTTGATGATGATGAGGGAGTGCATGTTGTTGTTGTTGTTGTTGTTGTAGAAATAGATTGACCAATAGTAGTAGCAATGTTGTTTTCGTCTGAGAGGTCGTCGTATTGTTGTTGTTGTTGTCGTTCCTCCTCCTGTATCGATTCCTCGTCTAATTCTTCACGTGAGTTCATTGAAGATGATGATGATGATAGCATGGTGAGGATGTTATAGCTTTTTCTAGAATTAAGAGCAAGAGTTGTACTTGTCAGTACTAGGCGAGATACGTTGGTAATGATGGGTTGTTGTTGCTGTTGTTGGCTGTGAAGACGGTAATGGTATCGAAACGATGGAACTAATAATAATGGTGACGTGGTTGTTGATTTTGGAGTAATAATCCTCGAAGTAATGATCTTTGTTATTGTTGTTGTTATTGTTGTTGATGATGATGATAGTGATGGTATCATACAGAATGAGGATGCAGTCAATGAGCAAGTACTACTAGTGAAGAAAACGGCAATGAGGATGGTGGGTATGGGAAGCAGCTTCAGTTTCATTTTCAATATTTAAAATATCATTTGATGATTCTGCCTGGTACTGGTAGGTGCTGGTAGCGTAGGTGCGTGCTGGTTCCTGGTGCTGGCGCTGTTCTTGCTGAATGTAGTTCTGCTGTGACTTCTATCTACGAAATCGTAAATAATTACTGAGCTATCGTATCATGAAATGTTTCGGCTGCCATGCAGAATCACATTTCCCGCCAAATCTTGTTTCAATACGACACCCTCATTCCTCATTCAACCGACACGACACTCACCCGCCCCTCATCCATTCCATCCTCATCCTCCCATAACCATAACAGTAACAGTAACAACCTATCTCCCATTCCACCCTTGCCCAGATAATTCTCTCCGATATCCGATAGTTACAGTGATTGTGTGACTCTCATCGACCGTGAGGTTATCTCGTTATGCCAACACTCGTGCATCGGGACACAGGCCTCGCCATCATCAACGCCGATGGCAAACTACCCGTCAAACCACCAGGCGACGGCACCGCGTCAACTCACCCTTCGGCACATCATAATTTGTCAAATTCCCCATCGGGAGGAGGAGATTCTTATGATCTTCGAGCCGACGATGGCCGGGGCTTTAGTCCATCAAAGGTCCTTTCAGAAAATTCAATAGTCTTGTCTACTGCGGCGACTGATCCCCCCTATCCCGCGCAATCACTCATCAAGCGGACTAAAAAGATTGCCAAACCACGGAAATCAACCAAGGCTAGTACAGCTACAACACCATCTATATCGCAACATGCGAGAAATGTCGTTATCGAGAGTAAATGTAAAGGGGGGGAGTCTAGTCATGATGAGCCCTTGGGTCTAGTAGGAAGTCACAACTCGATATCGCGTTTAGGAATAATTGATGATACGCCTACTAATACGCTCCAACCTACCGAACAACGATCATCCATCCCTGAAAAGGAAAAGGAAAGTGGAATAGCCGTGCAACCTTTGACTGGACCTAATAGTACTCATAAAAAACGGAGAATAGGACAGGAAGATCCCAATCATACACCAAAAGGCAAGGAGAAAAAATTACCCAAGAGCAAAAAGAGGAAGCGGACAACGCCTTCTCCCGCTGCCGAGAAGCGACTCATCAAGAAGAAGCGGGCCAAGAAATCAAAATCGGACAAAACTGTCAAGGTCCGAAAATCAAAGACGACGACGACGACAAAGACGAGGAATGTGAAACGAGATAAAATTAAATCCACCGCGAATCGTCGTGACAAACCAAAGAAAAAGGCACGTTCTCCCAAGAAATCGGATGCTGATGAATTGAATTCTATTGTGAGCGTTGTCATCGACAGAGTTGCGGAAGAGATTCGGCATTGTGCGTCGTTTTTTGAAAGTGACAGTAGTAGTAGAGCAGTAGCGATCATCGGCGGTGAAGAGGACGGAGAGTCGAGGAATGAACAATCTGCTGTGCCCACTGCCGCCGCCGAAAACGCTACCAGAGAATTTCACCAGGACGAGCAACTAACTTCACAGCCATTGAACGTGCGTGTAAATGATGATCGTGTTGCTGGGCAGAATGAATCGTCGGGCACAACCGGCGACTCTTCTGATATCCTACCTCTCAGTGACGAAGAAAATTGCGAGGGAAACCAGAAATCTACTGGAGATAATATGCAGGGGGCTAATCTTGTGATAGTTGCTGTCAAAAGGTTTGTCCTTGAGGTGTACTGCCCATACCTTCTCTCGGCCAAACGAAATTCGGGTAATAAGTTTCCTAATATTGACCGCATTCATTTGTCTACGCTACTGGTCATAAGGGAGATGTTGATCATGAACGCCGATAAACTGTTCACGTTTTCAAACCTGAAACGATCATCAATAACCATGAGTGAGCGAATGCATCTATCGCGGATTTTTGCGGATGCCATTGTTCGGAATGCTGCGAAGAGATTGCATCATACTCATCAGCCAGGAGAACTTCGATTCGATGAAAAGTTTTTGCAAGCTATGAACGACTATGATACCAGCGGTGAGGCTTTTCAGTTTTCGTTGGCCCCGATAGACGCTCAGACTGTGTGTGCATACCAAGGCGGAAGAGAGATGGGTTCAGAAGAGGGCATAGTCGCCAAAGTTGGTTTCAACTACGCACGAGAGCGACACCCATTGCTGGTGAACGGTGGATTAATTCTGAAAAGTTATGATGGTACGGGTAATGACTTAGTTCAAAGGGAAAGAAGAGACGCAGAGCCAAGTGCGTGTTGGTTGCTATGCATGAAAGATGCCGGTCGCCGTTCCTAAGCAACGGTGACTTGATTATTTGAGGTGGTGATGGGGCCATAAATGACTTAATATTGTTGAATACACATTATGCTGAACGAAAATGCGAAAAATTATTCTAATCATATTACAACTTAAGATGCGCTTTCAATTCTGATGAAAATATGAAAGAATAAAATAAACTCGCGCATTATACGATATGAGCTGGCCGGGTACCAGCGATGCACCGGTAAATGCTTGCCACATTGGATGACTGCCCATCATATCTCATCTGAGAATAATAAATGTCAAAATATTAAATAGTATTCATGTTGTAGACTTTCCTGCTTGATCACAACAAAAAACAAAACGGAAATGGAAAAGGTGGTGAGCGAGGTGTGAGGTTGTACTACTGTTCTGTCCATCACTCCGATCACTTGCAGTTGCAGCATCCGAGCGAAAAAAACAAAAACCAACCTTCTTAAAGTCATCAGTCATCATGGACGATGGACGACCAAAGCAAGATGCATCGCAAACGCGACTTTACCAACTCTCAACTACTTAGTGGAGCCATAACCGCAGCTATTACCTCTAGAAGCACGAATGTGCGGGAGCACAAGCGCGAATAAATAGTTGCAGAATAGCAGCTCCAACTTTCCTCTCCTTCATAAAAAATAATCAACATCATCATTTTCAACATTACACTTGAATAGTATTATGGTCTCACCCTCTCCCGAGTCATCATCTCTTCGATCGCTTGTAAAACCAGGCGCATCCAAGAGGAATGATTTTCCCCTTCGTCCGTCATCAATGGGTGAGTTATTTGATTTCTCTTATTTCGCTGATTGAAGTAAACCATAAACTCAATACTAATGATTTCGTATAGCTCTTCTCGTCATCGATATACAGCAGGAGTTAACCACCATGACAGACAAGGACGATGGGGAGTACAAGAATATAACCTCATTTCCTCGAATGATTGGTAACACCAAACGCTTAATAGAGGTTGTGCGTGGGAACCGCGACAAACAAGTAGTAGGATCCGAGATCATATTCACATATCTTGAAGCGCACACTGATGATTCAAGAGATGTATCGCTTGACTATAAATTGTCGGGCACCGTGCTGTCGAATCTACCGAACCCAACTTCACCTGCCAAATTTCTTCCTGGAATTTCGCCCATACCGGGANTAGGATCCGAGATCATATTCACATATCTTGAAGCGCACACTGATGATTCAAGAGATGTATCACTTGACTATAAATTGTCGGGCGCCCTGCTGTCGAATCTACCGAACCCAACGTCACCTGCTAAATTTCTTCCTGGAATTTCGCCCATACCGGGAAAGGATATCTCTTTGCCAAAAACCTCTTGCTCTGTCTTTCAGAGCACTAATCTGGATTACATTTTGCGTAATTTAAATGTGGAACAATTGGTGGTTTGCGGCCAGCTGACGGACCAATGTATTGAGAGTGCAGTGAGGGATGCGGCAGATTTGGGCTACTTCGTTACTGTAGTGGAGGATGCGTGCGGCGCAAAGAGTGAAAGTTCTCACCAGAAAGGTCTCTCTGGAATGAAAGGCTTTGCAAGAATCCTGTCCACTGAGCAGGTTATACGTGAGCTCTGCGATAACAGAGACACATCATGCATCACGAGACAGTGCTTGTCTGAATTGGACTGCGGAAAATATGTTGATCCTGCAACGTGCTCGGAGGAACACACCATATCCATTCCAAAGCCATCCGAATATTCGAGAAATATGGATCAAGGATACCAGGCTGCGATCCTTCGATCTCTCCGTGCCGCCAATGTGAAGTTTCTGCGCTATACTGTTGTGGATGCATTCAATACAATCCGGTGCAAGGCGGTGCCACTTCCAATTGCAATCGATCTCCTACCAAGACGAACGCCTTGGAATTCCAAGGACTCACCACGTGATCCGTTGGAGAGTCCTGTGAGTATCGCAGAAGTATGCTTTGCTGGCCTCCCACCCCATGCAGATGTACCAGTGCCGGCATCAAATTTATCGGCTCGCAACGTCCTCACTCTTCAACCAGATTTATCAAGCCTTCGAATCCTTCCCTATGCGCCGCGCACAGCAATGGTGATGTGTTCGGCTCACAATCAACAGACCAATGACCTGAGTCCGTTATGTACTCGCGGTTTACTTTTACGTGTGCTGTCTGCGGCAAGGAAATGTGCGGGGGTTGAATTTTGTGTTGGTGCCGAGATTGAGTTCCAATTATTTCATCGTGAGACAACAGATGGAGTTCCACAGCCAGTAGATTCGAGCACTTTCGCGAATTCCACTCCCCTCAATGAACAAGAAGACTTTATCAGTATGCTATATGACCAACTAGCAGAACAGGAGATCCCGATTGAACTTGTGCACGCAGAAAGTGCGCCTGGGCAACTTGAAGTAGTACTTCGATATTCAAACGATGTAATACAGATTGCGGATGATGTCGTATTAACTCGAGAAACGATTACTTCTTGTGCGAAGGCTCATGGGTATAAGGCTCTGTTTCTGCCCAAAACTTCAATGACAAGTGCCGGCAACGGCCTTCACTTGCACTTTTCTTTCCGTGATGTGGAATCGTCGTTGAACAATTCTTTTTCAGATCCATCGACGCCTACAGGGATCAGTATAAAGGGACAATCGTTTATTGAAGGAATCCTGACTCATCTGTCCTCATTGCTCAGTTTCAGCCTTCCAACTTGTAACTCATTTCGTCGTGTTGGGCCAGGATGCTGGACCGGCAGTGTAGTTGGTTGGTCAACCGAGGACAAGGAATTTCCTATTCGAGTGTGTCGTGATTTGTACACAAAGGAAGCTACCAATGTTGAATACAAACTGTCTGATGCAACGGCAAATATTTATCTTGAGCTGGCAATGATTATTGCTGCGGGACTAGATGGTATTCTGAAGAGAAGAGTACTGAGGCCAGAGGCAGATGATGCAAGTGAAAAATTACCGACTTCGTTGGAAGAGAGTCTTGAACAATTGAAGGCAAATGAATTGCTGATTTCTCTGCTTGGCCCCGAGTTGTCGACTGCCTACGTGGCTGTCCAGGAATCAATCTTGCTGATTGAGAAAACATTGGAGGAGGAAGTGATTGATGCCTTCAACAAAGCATGAGAACGAAATGCAATGCACAATATGATACCAATTTAATTNGGAGGAAGTGATTGATGCCTTCAACAAAGCATGAGAACGAAATGCAATGCACAATATGATACCAATTTAATTATGAGAAAGTAAAGGGAGCAGAACACGGTTAACTTTTTACTTATAATCAGGGCGGCGCCAAAACTTACAACTGTCATGATACATTAGCAGGATGCAAATTAGTACAAAATCATGCAAAGACCTGCAACAATCGAACCATTAGTCCGCTTATTACAAGTGTTTCAAGACATCTATTGCGCGGACCACTGTTTTCTCTTGGCGGGTCCCAAACTTGTTCCCAATCGAATTCTGCAGGTGAATCCCAATAGTACGACTGAGATGGGGCAGTCGTCACGGGCTGTCCTCCGGCCACGTCGGCTGTTTTTTCTACGGCAGGAGAAACTACATCTCCTATTGGCGAAGGGCTGAGGATGCCTCCAGACCCCTCATTTGTCGATAAACTAGAGTTGGAAACGTATCCAGCAGCGGTAGTTGGTGGAGAATAAGTTGCAGGATTTGGAGCAGCAGATGTCACAACTGGAGATGAATTCGCATCAGAAGATATCACACCTGGAGATGAATTCGTTTCAATGGAGGTGGGGTCAAATTCAGTTTCCACATCATTGTTCAAGATACAACATTCGCCAAAGTAAGCCTGACGTTCTTCATAGCACATTTCGTCGGACTTTTGATATTTGGCCAACGAAAAGTTAACTGCAGAGCAAGGCTTTGTAGCGGAAGATTGCTGTATTGTAACTATCTTGTTTGAATCGAGTTCGTACTTTTTGTTGCCCGCTGCATCACAGAGTTGGCACGAGTTTGCGGTTTGATAGCAGCATTGATTCGAATATTGGGTTCGGAGATTACTGCAACGTTCGCTCCCGTCCAAAGCCCTCTCTGCTCGGAGTAAGTAGTCGAGTCCGAGGCAAGTGGTAGTTAAGCCTTGATATATGACTGTGTTGAACCAAAAGGTGGTCTCGCTTTCTGAATGATCGCCACACAATGTACACTGCTGATAACAGCATTTTCCTACTAATTCTGTGTGAGCATCCGTGCACGTTGTCTCCTTCGCAGAGTAAGATTTACTCAGCATGTCACTGATATCGCGACAGCTGGCATCGTACCCTCCCTGTTGCACCACAACATCACCCTTCAAGTCTAACAAATTGCCAACGGGAGTCTTGCATAGTTGACACTCCTCGCTACAACAATCATTCTTATACATTTCACGAACGGAGTTACACGTAGTGGATTGAACGACAGGATTCTCTTCGGCTTGCATTGCAGAGATCAACATTGCATCCAGACTTCCACATGTCGTAGTTTCTTTCTGAAAGGTGATTGACTTGGTTGGCTCGAGCCTTTTGCCATCGCACAGTGAGCAAACGTCCCCATCCGTAGCATTTTTTGAATCGGTGCCACTGAGACCAGCTGGGACGGAGGTCGGTGAAGCAGTGATCCTCCCATCACATCGACTGGAGGAAAATATAAGGCATGAGATGGGTATGTCAGGAGTAAAAGTATGAGATGGCCGCATATACTCACGTATTGGCAAAACATTCTTGCCCAGAGGGACAATCACTCTGCAAAAATAAGAATAACAATCATTTTGAGATTGAAATCATGATATTATATGAGCTTGAAGTGCAATCAAATTTTGTACCTTATCTCCAGAAGGGCAGAACACCTCGCATGATTCATCCGCATGAGTCCAGCTGATTCCACAGTAGAAGTGGTATTGCAAACTGCTGTCATTTTCTAGCACCTCTTTCACCTCCGATGAGTTTGTGCTGTTTGCCACAGCTGCACTGTTTTCGGCTCCGTCATTTCCATTGTTGTCGTTGTCGCTTTGACCATTCAAAAACTGAATGAATGCCGCCTCACTCCACGGAGCTTTTGTTGGTGATCGAGATGGCATATCGGACGGCATACTTGATGGTTCGATGGATGGACGTTGAGAAGGTGCCAATGTGCAGGGGGTGGAAGCGAAGCATTTCTGATTTGCTGGGCAGTCGACAGCATCTCCTCCGGGACATGCTGAGATAATAGATCCAGGATAGTATACGTATGTTGGTTCACAAGTGCAGTGTGAATTTCAAATCAAAGAGTTTAGAACTAGAACTTACGTATTGCCTCGTCGCAGTTCGATGTGACCCAATCCCAACTTATCCCACAAAACCACCATGTCTGATCATTTGCCATTTGTTTCTGAGGTGATTTTGTTGGCTTTAATGATGGTTTCTGATTGGTTGAGTTGTTATTGAAGCTGATTTCGTTTGTGCTGTTGGTATTGACTCTACTAGGTGCCGGAGATGAATTTTTGTCGCCAACAGATTCCGTTGGAGGAAGATTTGTACTACCGACATTAGTTGTTGCTGTTGCTGCTGCCGTTGCCGTCGTTGTTGTCACCGCTGTTTGCTGAAAATCATCCACCTCTTCTCCAAGATAGTCACGAGGATCAATGGAGAAGAGGCGCTCTTCGATCGATCCAAACGAATCACCCTCTGCAACAATTGAGCCCTTGGAATATATCTCATACTTTCCGTTGCCCTCAGTGCAGCATAGGCCATTCCCACCCTTTTTGTTCAGAATTGTGAGGTTGGATGAAAATGATGTGAGACGACACTGCATTTTTTGTTGATTCTCATAATAGCACGTGAAATATGACAATGGCACGCTGCGATAAAAATGAGCACCATATACATGGGCTGCTGAAGTAAATACCAACAATACTGCGAAGCAAAAATTGTTCACACGTTATCTCACCCGATCATAAATAACAAATCGATACTCTCGCATGGTATTATTTGTATCCCCCTCATAATCCAAGTCGTTTAATATATTCAATGACTCCTCGACAGTTTGCCCAACCATATCGCTGTCGTACACGCCAAATCCTACCCCATCTAGCACCTTTTGGGTACGTGCGTTTTGGAATTTCCACGACACCTCCTCAGGATGGGAGTCGAATGTAAGTTGGAGACTTAGCGACTGTGGTTGCTGTAACTGCCGATGAAGAGGGAAATTATCGTAATGATACACGGAATGTGATGATGATGATGATTCGTGGCGTCTTCGTGCTGGTTGCTTTTGCGTGGTTGAGTGGTCACGGGCATGTTTGTGTTGGGATGCAGTTGCGGCGACAATATTATTACACATTATGATGGATGGGCCAGCGAGTGCGAGCGCAACTACTAATTGACGTTTAGCCATGGTCTGATGTCGTGTTAAAGGAGAGGGTGTGGGTGCTGCACTTCCCTTGGCCATGGTGGCCGTGGTGAGGACTAAGAGGGTATTAATGGTAAGAGTTTAGCAGGACTGATTGTGAGTTGATGAAGATGAAGAGGATCGAAATTTGTTTTCAGTTAGGGATTCCTACATATGTGGGCTGATGTAATAGAAGACGTGAAAAAATTATGTGAAGAACGAGTCAGCATCAATTCTCCTTTGAAAACACAGAAACAACCAATCCACTGCTGGTGACGGGTGAATGATGATGGGTAGAGGAGATACGGCCATGATGGTGGAAAAATTAGTGGTAGTCAGAATTTCCCTGTTTTGCTTTGCGGCACGCGGCACAATGAGCATTGTTTTTCTAATTAGGGGCAAATATTCCCGTCTTGTATTGAATGTTCAAAATGCGCTTCAATTATCGGGTTCTAGTTATGCAGACTGTCCCCTGTCCACAGAATGAACATGATATGTTGTGTGCATCAAATTGAATCCACGAACAGTGCTAGAGATAGAATAAACGAAGCCGTAGTTTGTTCATTCGAGAGCTTAGATAAGTAATATGACAGCTATTGATCGAATCTCCCTGGCTGAATTGCTCAAAAACGTTTTCATAGAATGCTGGGAAACATACCTAACTCATCTGTGCATGTGACAAATCAAAAAAACCGGTTCAGCTCTGTCGTATCGATTATGGAGGTTGAATTGAATATGGTAGTCAAACTTGTGGCGTCGGAGTAAAAATAGTTTGGTCGAATTCGGTGATCCCATCTTTATCGACAATGTGCGATAGGAGAGGAGGCACACTACAAAACTCGTTTGAGAACGAAATTGCATCCAGTACTCTCTGAACTGAAATTTCAAGCACATCGCCTCGTTCCGTGTATATATCGGCCAGCACATCACCTTTTTGAACATGCATTCCTGTCTTCTTGCGTAACAATATACCAGCAGCAAAGTCAATTGATTCATCCACATTTTTGCGTCCCGCGCCAAGGTATACAGCCGTCGACCCAATGATCATGGAGTCGATGGAAGAAATGTACCCAGAGACAGGAGAAATAACTGGGGACTGAATGACACAGAAAGTGAGCATTCATGGTTCATGGTCAAGGCAAAATTCAAATATGGAATACCAACTCACGGAGAACTTAGTTGGACTGTATCTTTCAGGAGAATCGATGAAAGATATATCCCCCTCTTGGACCATGACCATCTCTCGGAACTTTTGCCAAGCTTTCCCATTCAAAAGATGATCTCGTGCCATGGTAACACCCCGACTCAAAGTTTCGGCTTTTCCGCCTCGGACGAGCATTAGTCCTGCAAGTGCCAGTGTTAATTCAATCAAGTCTTTGGACAAAGGACTGGATTCTGCAATGTCCTCAGTCGTGCCCGAGGTCATTATATCAATACATTCTTTCACTTCGAGCCAATTTCCAATAGAGCATCCTAGGGGTTCATCCATCCTTGTCATTAAAGCAGTTGATCTGATGCCGCACAGCTCTCCCGTCTGGATCATTCTTTTTGCCAATTCCAACCCCTCCTTCAAATCATGGTTGAAACTTCCCTTTCCAAATTTGACATCCAATACTAGCGAATTGGGCCTCGAGGCTATCTTTTTGGACATGATGGAACTTGTTTGAAGTGGTAGGCTTCTTACAGTGCTTGTAACATCACGAAGTGCATACATCCTCTTGTCCGCTGGACACATATCCTCACTCTGTGATATTATTGCAACGTTCAAAGGCTCGCCGT